>JALLBJ010000246.1:0-32051 GCA_036940105.1 Skeletonema potamos
CACACAAAGTATTACCACATAGTCGTGTGTAGTTAAATAAAATAAGTGTCCCCCCCTTTCATTTCATTACAGATGAAGTTGGCCATGCCTGGTAAACGATTACTCCGCTATTACTACTTGTTGATCATACAAGCAGCCATGGCGCAACAGCCTATATTCTGGGTGGTGATAGTGACCGCCATTATTGTGACAATTTGCCAATTACTCGTCGCCTACAACCAATTTTACACTCTCTCTCCACAAAATATTATCTCCAATGCTCCGATAGTACCTGCCGTCACTGCCCACAAAAACAACGACGCATCATCAAACAATAATAATAAACACCATCATCATGTCCCTGACGACGTCTACCCTTACGGTCTCACAATTCCCAATACACCCGCGGTAGCCCTCCCCTCTGTTCGCATTTCTGCTGAAGAAGATGCCAAAGTGAAGCGTTCCTTCTACGGAGGTGCAGGTGACAAACCTCACCTTGGTGGCTTCACCTCTTTTGATCCTATGGGGGTCAGTCCGACATTATGGTGAGTTTTTTTGTTTCATTCTTTGCTCTTTAAATTGTAATTAACTAATTCTATAAATCATCTTCTTCATATGATTCTATCATTAGGAAATACATGGTCGAGTACCTTGGCATCAAAAGCCTATTGGATGTGGGTTGTGGCATTGGCATTTCGACATCATGGTTTATTCTGCATGGATTAGATTATGTACATTGTGTCGAGGGATCTCACGATGCCGTGGAAAAGTCATTATTGCCCAGATTGAATGATGCGGGAAATGTTCCAAATAATACAATTTATGGATTAACAGAACATGATTTTAGTAGAGGACCATGGTGGCCAGAACGTACGGTTGATGTGGCTTGGTGCGTGGAATTCACGGAACACGTTGGGAGGAATTTTCAACATAATTATTTTACATCCTTTCGCAAGGCAGCGTTGATTTTCATGACTAATTCTCATTGGGGGGGATGGCATGAACGGATGGAAATGATGGGGTTTGTCTATTCTGGTAGTTTAACACCGCAGATGCATAATCAGGCGAAAATGGATACAAACAGGAAGGATCTTGTGGAGGAGATGAAGACGAGCGAGAAATCTACATTCCACGTGGGGCAACATTTATCCTACACGTTACAGGTGTTCATTAATCCGTTGGTGGCTTCGCTGCCACAGCATGCTCACTTGTTGGCTGAGCATGGGTGTATTGGGGCAGGTAGAGTCAAGAAGGAGTGTGGCGATGAGGGGACTACGGCGTTGCCGAGACATTTCAAGGCATTAAATTTGACAGAGGAGATGGATACTAACTGGCTTCAGCTGATAAAGGATCTCAAGTTACCGTAATAATGATAAAAATCTACTCCACTTTATGTAAGTTGGAAATGAGAGCAGAAATGTAGTATCATTAATTACCTTCGCTCAGCGAGCATAGCAATCACACTATTCTACAAAGTTATGGGTGGGGACTTATTTGGAAAGTTGACTTGGACTGAGGATTATCTAGATAATTGGTGTGTTACTCCTTGGTGTGTTAGTCAACTACTGGTAGCACAAAAAATGACGAACTCATAGACTGAAAGGATGAATGAGGAGAAACGTCGTATCGTAGCATAGGAAATGTCTTCGGTACTCCGAGATGCGCCTACGACTTTGGTACTCCGAGAGGCGAGAACACCGTCGTGAGAAAGCCTCCACACAAGCATCACATATGAGCGTTGGACGAAACGGTTAGATGGCTCAGCTCAAACGTAATCGATTGTATTTGTAAGAGATGCAGGGGATGATGTGTTGATCACTTGAGATGCTAATCACAGCAAAAAGTACGGAGGTGAAAGATGGAGCAAAAGCTAATGGATATCATGGATCATTTGAACAATTCAGACGGATATTAACATGACTTCTGCGACACTAGATGCGCGTAGGATTGATTGTAAGCACTTCGGGACATGCATCAGTTATATTATTCAATTGAGCAGTTGCTTGGATCTTCTGTAATAAGCCTGAAAGGCTACAACAAGCTTGACTTTTTGTGAACGACTCTCTCTGAGATTTTTCTTCTTTTAGCTTCGCGTCGTAGTGACAAGATGGGGGCTAGAGGGGGGAAAATCCAACGCATGAAACTCCCCTCACATCGATGAGCCGACACGCTGTGTGAAAAGGCAGTCGCTCGCACAACACTTACATTTCAGTCTATCATCTGGATATTGCATCAAAATACCACCTACAGTTGCAGGGACGAAACAGCATGAAAGGGTTTGAAACGTATTTGCGAAAGTGCATCCGGCGCGAGTGGTCCGAACATTATGTGGACTATGGCCTTTTGAAGGATATGCTTCGTTCCTTCCATACTCGTCGTGTTCAGCTGCGACACGCCATCGGTCGAGACGGATCTGTGGCCGTCAACGATTTCATTGAACTATCAGGAGCTGAGGATCTTGGTGAGATAATGCCAAAAGGGTACTTCCAGTGTGTAGACGCTCTTAATTGTTACGAAGGTTGTGGTGAGAGCTTAATAGCCACTGAAAACATTGATATTGTGAAAGCAAGGTACAGCTTGTCCGCTTTGGAACGAAAAGAGTTTAGCTCCCTACTAGAGCAGCATATCAAATCGGCGGGCCTATTCTATTGTAACACGCTCTTGCCGCAGATTCAGCAACATATTGAAAACCAAGAGTATGACGAGGCATCTCGGGCTTTGTTGGAGACGATGTCATTTGCTTGCACCAATATTTTAGCGTTTCGTCAGTTGGTAATCCGATATGAAGCATTCGCCATAACATTTGAGGGCATTCCATTGAGCGCAGCTTATTTGCAAGCTGAGGATGCCCAAGGCCAAGGTATGTTTGAATTAGAGAGAGCAGATGAGTTGGAGAAGCAAATCATGTCAGGGCTGCAAATAAAGGAGGACGAGCTAGAGGCCGGACAAAGGAATGTGATGTCTCGGGATGGCAACACAAAAGTTTCACGCTCTTTTGCACATTACTGACGAGAAAGTAAGCCAGGCTGCAGTAGGAGAGTACAGGTTCCGAGTGCTCATGATTCAATTGCAAAGGAGTGAGTCGATTGATTACATTACTATGGCCCCAATCTATTCTTCCATTGTTCTCCTATAACTCACAGACTCATTTTGTTATGAAGGGACTCCGATAAAATGGTGAGGATGCCATCTCAAGAAACAGATTAGAATCATTAGCAAATGGAACGAAACCAAGGACTTTTCGCACTTTCTCCTCCCGGTCAAGAAAGGAGAATCGTTCCATGACAAGCTGAAAGAAATGGAACCCCAGAACATCTTTCCTCTCGTAGTAAATATTCTTGCATGTTTCCTTTTCATGATGAACAACTACATTATTTCTCCATCATCAGCTTATTATGCCGAGGCATTGGGTTGTAACGATGCTCTGTCTGGTATAATGGTTGGAGCTGCTCCCTTATTCGCCATGTCATCTAGTATCGTTTACTCTTACTGGACAAATTACACCTACAAACATTCAATCCTTTTCGCTGCAACGCTTCAGATAATAGGCAACCTACTGTACGCCAGTGCCTACTCTTATAAAAGCATACAGATGTGTTTGATTGGCAGAGCCATTACTGGCTTGGGCGCACCTAGAGTGATTAATCGACGGTGAGTACGGACAACGCGCCGAGAGGACTTGCTGTTCTTTTCATCTGCATTCTCACACGTACGTTTCATACTTTTGCACGCACACAGTTGCCTAGCTGATGTTACCCCCTTTTCATTACGTACAGCTGCATCAGTTGTTTTTGGACTGGCCACAGCGCTAGGAGCTGCATTTGGTCCTGCGATTTCAATTGCGATTGACCGCATGGATGAGTTCCACTTCAAATTACCTCTCCTGGGAGAACAATACTTCAACACCATGACTGGACCAGGATACTTCATGTTCGTTAATTGGATCATTTACGCTGTGGTGGTATTTTTCTTCTTTCGGGAGCCAACTCGATCTGGATTAGAGGAGTTAAAACGACGCGAAACCGGACTTACGGATGCAGATTCCAAGAAAGAATCGCTTCTCAATCGTGCGACTTCATCGTCTTAAGTGTGAAAAAAAGATAATTCTGCATAATATTGAGAGCAAAGATTCATTTTCTGTCGGCGGCACGTATTGCGAAGAAGACGATTGTAGTCTCGCATCTGATGGCCTTGAAATCTCTAGTCATGAGGAAGTATTGGACGAAGTGACGTCGTCCATGGAAAAGGAAAAATGCTGCACTTGCTTCAAGCATATGACGCGACCAGTTCTGATATGCATGATTTTGATTTTTTTCAAGCGTATTGCATTAGAGAGCATTGTTGGGGCAAGTCCGATTGTCACCAAGCATCGATACGGATGGTCTATTGAAGACGTTGGGACTTTACAACTCGTTAATGCCCTTCTCATCATCCCAGCATGTCTTGTCGCTGGATGCCTTTCGACAAAATATGAAGATAGGGTGATGGCTCTTTGCTTTCTGTCCGTCACACTTCTCGGTATGGTTATTATGTTCGACATATCTGACCTCATCAATTATCACATGAGTGTGACATACAATGAATACGTCATGCTTTCAACAGGTCCAGTTGGCTATATCATGGGAAGTCTGATATCTTTTATTGGAGTAGAAGTTTGCGAATCCTTCACGGCATCAATGATGAGCAAAGTAGTTCCTTCAAAAATGGCAAAAGGAACATTCAACGCTGGTTTGTTAGAGACGCTGGTAGGGACTGGAGGTCGGGCGTTTGGAGATCTCTTTGTTACTTTGATGGGATTGATATCCATCAGAAACTTGTTAAATCTCCTTATATTGCCAGCAATCGGCCTTGTTGCCTCATCAATCATCATGATTCTCTGGAACTACGAGTTATTAGGGGTATAATAGTTTTGGAGAAGGTAAAGATGATTAAAACAATCATTATATGTTATGAGCATTCGATTCTACAACTGTTTCCTGCTTATTCAATTGGCTCCATCCACTGCCCTGGACTTGGGCTTCTGTTTCTCCAAATGGAGTGCAGCTCACGGAGTTCTTCGTCTTCCTCGTCCGGAACATCTTCTACCTGAACCTCCTCAGGACGTCTTGTTGCTGGATATGTTGATTCAGCGTCATAAAAATGATCTTCGTGTGTGTGACTTGCGCAGACATCATCGATAGATTCTTCTGATTCACTGGATGTCTCCGATTCCTGATGAAATAATTTATTTTCTTCAGCAGGGGTCATCTGTTCATCGAAATTCTCCTTGCTTTCATCGCTTGCACTAAATCTCTTCTTACCCACAGGAGTTAGTTGATCATTGTCTATCGAGTCTATCTTATGTGATGAACTTTCCTCTCCACTGTGCAGCCGCTCGTCATCATTCGTTGGAGCAGAAATCACACGATAAAGATTACCATCTGGTCCCAACACAATTGTACCAGGTGCATATCTTCCTCCTCGCTGCTGCTGCGCTTGAGCCAACTTTTTCCTCCTCATCTCTTCCTCTTTCATCATCTGCTGCTGCCTCCGCATCATCTCCAACTCACGTCGGCGCTCTTCTTTTGCCCTCTCTAGCTCCATAAGTTTTCTCCGCTCTAATTCGACTTTGCGTCGGCGTGCCGCCTCAATCTCTTGACGCCTTGCCAACTCTTGTCGGCGTCTACGGTCATATGGTGAAGAGAAGTAAGATGGACCGAAGAAATCGTCAAAAGGATCATAGTTATTTGAGAACATCTTGTCTGTTTGTTGTGGTGCAGTAGTTTTTTTATAATGATAGTCTTCTTATTATGAGGTGATGAGAACCGAAGGCAAATGATAATGTGAGCTTGATTGGAGAGGTGTCAGAAAATAATCGAACTCCATTGTGGCAGTCGGTCGTGAGCTCAAAAATGGATTTCGATGGAAGAAAGGTGGACATGACATGACGTATTTAGTAACGATCGAGCTCTCTTTAAGGAAATACCACCAGGTAACCTAAAGCGCCACTCCGTTTTGTTTTCTGTGATTCCAATTCCATTTCATCGTGGTAAAATGGGTGGAGTGTACCGAAGCCCGGGCCAACAACTTACCACCACTCTCTCTGGTAGATGCTGAGCCGAGTGACAATCACAACTCCACACGCACGCTCTGCTCGCATGGAATTCTCTGCAACTGCACTCCTGCACTCACCATCCAACTCACCTGTTTTCAACTCCGCTCACAACCATTCAGTAACCTTGACGCTGCAGGGAACACCATAATATTATCATTGTAATAATAATTGTGCAGCACGATGTTTCACCAAAGTTTTAATCCGTTTGTGCGGCTGGATATTCCATTGCGTATGCCAAAAGAGATCAGTCCACGGCAACGCCGTACGACACTGGCTCGGCGTCTGAGGGAACAAGACCGGGCGCTGCAGCGGCTGTCTTATGCTTATGAGGATCTACCTCCTGAGATGTTGCTACCAAAATCAAATGACGTCCAAGAAGAGTCGTCAGATCGCCCAGATGATTCTTCTTGCCCCCACATGCTAGACGAAGAGGACGCTAATGATTCACTGAACAGCTGCCCGGTCACAATATCCGCCTCAGGTCCTAAAGACGACGGCGACCTATTAGACGCTCCCGATTCCCCACTGACGTATCCTCCTAGGACCGTCATGGTCCGAACGGTTGACCCCCATGCTAAATCAACCCCACGGACAAAGAATGGCCTACGTCGGAAGAGAATATTCTCTACAGATTTCAGCACCATTTGCACCGAGAGAGGGGAGACGAGTGACGCTGAACAATCATTGGGTGAGGATGACGTCTCATCGGTGGAGGATGACCATTCTGCTTCCTCCTTTGACCACCAAGATGATGATGATGAATGGGAATGGGACGAAACCGCAACATTTGGGACCGCAGCAACGTACCCCCCAAGATTATCTATCATGCTCCTGCCAGATAATCAGCTCGATGTAATTGCCACACCCCATCGCAGCAGGACATACCGCAGCTACTCTGATTTGAGCAACAGCTCCCTCCAAGAACAGATTTCTTCTCGTCCACCACAGCCGTTCCCGACCCTCCCAAAGCTCAAGGAAGCCCAGCTTTGGGCGCATGATGAATTCTACGGAGAACCTCTGTACAAGGTCGACCTAACTGATGAGACTGACGACGACGACGACGATCAATTTATTCCCCACGTGATGTCATGTCCCGACATCTTTGGAGATACTGAAGATGAAGATGATATTTCTGATATCCCCTTCGACCCGGAAACTCGTGCAATAATTGTACATTTCATCGGGAGTGCCTCGTGTCCCCCACGTTTGTCTACACCCGGACGTTTGTCTACAGAAGGCTCGATAGCTTCCACTGATATGTGAACGTCGTTACCAACAGCCCAGTTATATCATCATTACAGCTAAGTGCAGTGCGCATACTCAACTTCACAGTCAAAGGCATGCCTCTCAAGAATTAGATTAGATTTAGGAACTCAAACTATCTTATATAGTATTGAATAATATTTAGGATAATAGACAGTTAGTAGAAAGTTGTAATATGTTGTATCTTTTAGCCCACCTCCTTGGTGTCGGGTGATGAAAATATTGCATCTATGCATTTGGTCAGTGGAATTAATGCAGCCATACCACGCTTTGTCAGGGGAATTAACATCCCATCATTTGCAACGCCCCAACTTCCTGGGTAGGAATTACTACCATCCCCTGAGCGCACGTCATTAGCTGAAACGTGGGAATATCTTTGGGAAAAATGAGTCAACAAACATCCCTCTGCTCTAATACTCGTGGCAACATCTAATGCCTCTCTGACTGTGGAATGCCTTTTGCGCAATGCATCCTCACGACCATGAGGGTCGTCGAGAAATGTTGCCTCGTGAATGAGGAGCGAGATGGGGAAGGGTTGCTCCCTTTGCACCGAAGTGGAATACATCACGCAAGCTTTTGTAAGCAGTGCAGATGGGCGTGTGTCTCCACTAAAACACAGTACAAATCTATCAAAGACACCACTTTTCGTCGGTATGCACAGCTCTAGCAATAGTGCATAGGCGTCTCTACAATGCTCAACCTCAACGTTTTGAATTGACACGAATGGATTGTAATAATTTGCTGTCTGTCTGCCACCTTCCAGTTGAGAGGAAATCACGAGCTTATGATCGTAGATCATTGAACGAACGTGCCCTGCAAACGGCGACGTTTGAAAATCTCGATGAGTTACACCAATGAAGTGTCTATCTTCTGCCTTTGGTGCGTGTGATAGAAGCATAACACTCAGATATTTCAGAACTTTATGGGGAGCAATGACCACAACCGGTCGAGATTTGTGTAACTTTCGCTTCGCATTCGCCACCGCTTGAACAACACTGGAGAGATCGCCATAGTGGTCGAGATGAGCGTGAGAGATCCAAATGAAATTGACACGAGATAATTGGTAGTCGAGAGAGGATTGTTCACACGAGAAACATTTAATGCGTCGAGCGAGACTGTTCAAAGTTCCTTCGCCGCAATCAATTATTGCTGAAAGCCAGAGTTCGTCTCTGTAGGAAAACTTATCTGATTCATAAGTAGACGTAGGCATGAACAACCCTATACCGCTGCTCCCTCTGCATGGTGATGGCGTCGCACATCCTGTCCCTAGGAAGAGCAAATGGGCAGACTTCACATCAATGGTCGCTATGGATATATCTCTATCCGCAGCACCCCCCTCTTTTGTCAAGTGCTCTAAATCTTCATACTCACATGACGAATCATCCAGATCGATTTCATTATCATCTTCCATTTTTTGTTGTTGCATACCAACGCATCCGTTGCAATAGCAAGTTTCACCCGAGTAAGCACATTTCAAGGAATCAACCATTTCCGTGAAGTCCCTTTTGTATTTCGTATTGTCTCCCTGACTGATTTCGTTCCAATTGGTGAAGCTTCTCTCGTGGCATCTACTTCTAATCGCTTCGGATCGTGAGAGAAAAGTAAACGAAGAATGATAATGCGTGGAGCCCCAACCATTCAGCGTCACTGAAGTGCATGATGACAATTTCAATGCATTTGCAAAGCTCACACCGCCAACGTGCTCCTGCGTATTGTCTAGGTTCTGAGGCTTCTGCTCAATTGATTTTTGCGTGTTCAGAGGAAATGCAAATGGAAGCGCATCATGTAGTACCTTCGATCTATGCCACGCTCTAATGAGTAGTCCGTTGTCAGCATGTTCGTTATCAGGGGTATCACTAGGGAATAAAGCTAAATGATGATGTGCCAGCTTTGCTTCTACCATCCAAGACGGCACATATATTCTCCTTTTCTCAACTCTTATTGCATCAATTGTCTTATTTCCAACTCCTGGGTTCTTCTTACAGTCGTATATTTTCTCTCCAGTCAAGGGATTCAAATGCAAAATAAAATCTAAAAGGAATGAGGATTCGTTTCTACCTGACACTATCTCTTGAGGCAGATTGCGGAAGACATCCCATACCCGAAAGTTACTGTTGCATATAATTGTTCCGCACTTCTGGCATGTTCCTTTACAGTGAAACGAGGATGTAGGTTGTGGCATGATTGCAAATGAATAAGGCCGAGAGTGGACAGGCCTCAATGTTGTTCGTTGCCTCTTCGTGTCAAATTGGTGCTCATTTTTGTGTGTGTGCGAACGGAGCGTCACAATGAAAGCCAGTGAGCATTCTTCCAAGCCATCTTTTCTAGCGGCATCTGAATATTTTGTATCTGAAGTACAAGTTTTGCACAAGAGTGTAGTTGCAGACGTACCATGATGTGGTATTGATTGTGCCCATATGCAAACATAAGAATCTTCGTACACCTCATACCATTGCTCATCACCATGAGGAACCTCGCATAGACGCAATGATGGGTGCCTTCCACTATTGCCAAACATAGTTTCTAGGAGTCCATCAATTATATTATTCAATTCAGCTGGGCCAACAATCGATACATCGTTGTAACTTGTGTCTAAAAATCCTGTCCTGTCACAATCTATACCAGAATCAAAAGAGTATTCTGTGCAGTCAAGTTTTTTCTTGTTGTCATTATCGCCAACCCCGGCTATCTTGTATCCAGCTTGTATCAAATTCAGAAACAAAGCTGGCAAACCACTTATACATTCGCCTCTCATAATGCCTCCGTCACATCCAAAAGACTTTACCAGTGAAGGGATGAGGACTGCACTAAAAGCGCCATTTTGTAGAAGCTTGTAGGATTGATCCGATGATAACCGCCCCACAAGAGAAGGTATACCGCTAAGATTATATCTCGCTACAATCGTGCCATCGTCTAAATCTTGTGGCGATTCTTGGTAGTAACAATCATAATGGCCATCAGAGGATGGTGATGGGTCGTCACTATCAGGACATTGATGAACATGACTACAACACCGGCGAATGGTCAGAAACACCGCTGCTGCTGCTCCTGCATTGTCGCTCCCATCAGTGAGGATTTCAATCCGTGCTTCAAGATTTTTAGGATGCATTTGTGTTGCATATCATCAGCTTCCGCCAGAATAGGCATGGTATGTACAATATCCTGTATGTCATGTTCCATCATTATTTTACACCATCTGGCAAATGCAGCTGGATGGCCGGCAGGCAAGGCCAGACGACGTTCCTTGAGGCAATGTGACTATCATAACGGTATCAAGTACATACCAGAGAGACAGGATTGCCAATACCGCATTCGTCAGCTGGTATTAAAGTACACCATAAGTAAGTACTCCCATGTACTTATGTACTTTTAACCATTACCGTGATGAATAAAGCAAAATTTGACATATCTTCCCGAGAATGAAATTTCATCCGACCTCTGTATTCAGTTTTTGTTAGCAAGATAAAAGCTACGCTATTAAACCACTTACAACATAACTCCAGGCAAGCGCTCATTACAAAAAATCTGCACGTATATACCTACTTATGACATTTATCAACTAAACATTTAGTGACAAGGAATTAAGAAACTTGAACTTGAGCTTTGGTACCCCCATCATCATCATTTACAACAGCGCCTTCTTCGACATCATTTGTCTTCTCCTCATCGTTATCCGATGTCTCAGGAACGGGTTCAGCTTCTTCGTCCTCATTTTTCTTGGTCGTCACAACAACGGGTTGAGCTTCTTCGTCATCCTTCTTGCACAAGGGCTTTTGCCTTGGACTGAAGCAGAGGAAGATTCCTCCAATCAAGTATCTTTGTAGCAAAACAACGTTACAGGTTAGGGATTTGCATGAGTAATACACGAAAGAAAAGGCTACTATCAGCTTTTATGCAAAGAACGAAACTCACAGACCGAAAGCAATGACGGAAAAGAGACTGCCTTGTGAAAAATTGCAACCTCCAAGCATTAAGTTCTTAAAATTATCATTATAACTGGTTTCGCTGAAGCTGTAGTAGTACATATGCAATAACAGATTAGAATCGTATGCTAACGGAGAACTCTCCCAACACATCTATCTGAACAAAAAGTAAATAGTAGATGGAATTAAACACTCACCATGCATTTGATCCATCTGTCAATGAATAGGAGTCACAATAGGCAAAAAGCAAGTGCAAGTGGGAGTTAGTAAAAGTAAAATTAAACTAGACAGATAAAAAGACAGAGGAAAGACGAGATTTCATTTTTTGTAATGCTTCTTACAAATGACAAAAGTGAACGCCTGGCTTATTTCCGCAAGGCTTAATAGCAAAGATCTAAAGAATGTCCAGCAACAAATATCAGCGCAGAATTCTACGATGATCATTAAAATGACTGCGGCACCTAAAGCCGGGGCAACGACTGTAATTATAATATAATGAGGCATGAAACGAAATTATGTGTGATACGATATTATTTGACGGGTATGACTAGCACATACACACACACTCTCTCTGAGAAACTCACGTGCACAAATCCTCGCCCATGTTTGTAGCCATCCATACGGATCTTTATTGGCTTCATTGTACATGAAACATTGGTCATCTGAATTAATGTAGGCAAATAGACCAATTGAATTTCCAGCGGACTGAAGAAGAAGATGATGATGACAATGCGAATGTATGCAGTGAGAAGACAAAGCACGTCTACAGAGGTATTATATTAGAAATGCATAAATGTGCTGTCGTCAGGACACTTTACCGTTTTTAGAAAATCACAATTCCGAATCGTAAGGCAGCTGCGAGAAAAAAATGCAGAGATCATGACGGTGAGATTTTCAATTTAAGACAAATTCGTTGTTCATCAGTTAGCCGCCTCTGTCGACGACACCGTTGCGGCCTTGATGTGAGTGTAAACACAAGGATAATAAGATCACAAGTCTACATTAGAGTATCATTGATCAGTTGATTAATTTTCGAAGTCATAGGTCATTACTTCTCGGTCTCATTCCTACCTCATTACTACACCTGCTGCGATAACTAAGATCGTGAAAACACGACAGATAATTGGGTCCCCGCAACGATGTGATCGACGACGAGCCATGTTGATGATAGTTGGCTTAGTAATTACAGTCGCCGCTGCGAGCAATACTAATTCATCATGGTTCTCGTGTCGTGGGCGGTGGGCCCACTCCACTCTTCCTCGCTCCTCCCTCCCACGAAGAAACACGCACGTAAATACTAGCACGCTAATCATGAAACACCGCAACAATATCTCTCTGTGTGTGTGTCTCTCTCTAGACACGTTTAATCATGACAGAAACAGACAGTAATAACGCGCTATCATACAGCGAAGGGGCCAAACTCCCATCCAACGCCCCGAATTGGGCCATTGCGGCGTCCGAACGCCTCAAAAAACGCCGCGAAGAAGGGCACAAATCATCCTGCAACCCACCACCCAATGTCAAAAAAGTTCTCCTCCACTCCTGCTGTGCCCCTTGCTCTGGGGCGATGGTAGAGGAGATGTGTTCCTCTGATAAGCTTGACCAAGTCGTTGTGTTCTTTTACAATCCCAACATCCATCCAAGGCTAGAGTATGAAATACGCAAGGAGGAGAACAAACGATTTTGTGAAAAGTTGGGTATTGAATTTGTCGACTGTGATTATGATCCAGAGAATTGGTATTCACGAATGAAAGGGATGGAATTTGATCCTGAAAGGGGAAGGAGATGTACCGAATGTTTCGATATGCGTATGGAGAGATGTGCCTTGTATGCTCATGAGAATGGATTTGATGCGATTGCTACGACGAATGCTACGTCACGGTGGAAGGATGCCAAGCAGGTGGATGGTAGTGGGTATAGGGCTGCTGCGAGGTATGAAGGATTGCAGTATTGGTGTCAGAATTGGCAAAGTGATGAAATGACTTTGAGAAAGTATGAAATCTCAGCGAAGGAACGATTCTACAAGCAGGAGTATTGTGGATGTTCGTACTCGCTGAGAGATAGCAATGAGTGGAGAAAGGCCAATATGATCCCAAAAATAAAGATTGGGGGAGATACAGCTGGATTGGGAGATCGATACTTTAGTGATCCATTGGTGGATGCAGCAGAGGAGTCACAAGATGTAGTGGATGAATTCTTCTCTCAAGCATATGAGATAGCCAAGACTGCGGGAAATGATGTGATGAAGCGTAAGGAGGCGTTGAAAGTGTACAAAGATAGACGGAAGGCTGAAAAGACCGACGGGGTTGTTAATGGACTTAATAATTGGTAATGTTATTCAAATCTTACGCATTCATATTAAGTTTGTTACACGATGTTATAGTACATCTTCTCCTAACTAAACAAATATATGCTTACAATATCTACACGATTTCCAACTTAGAATCACTTGGATCATCACTCTTCTCAACGGGAGGAGGTAACAAACGATCACGAGATTCATCCGGCTCCGCTTCAACAACCCTCTTGGTGGGGCTCAACGATCGACTAGCATCCTTTCGGGAAGGGGGACTAGCATTCTTCACCCTCTTCTTCGCCTTCACTGTTGCCGCCCTCTCCTTATCCACCTGTCGCTGTTGTTGCATCATCTCCGAGTTCTGTTGGGCTGACAAAGTACGTGCCTTGTCATCCTCTCCTACGTCGGCATTCAACATATCCTTCTTTAAATTCAAAGTGGCCATGGCAGATTTCTCACGGTAATCATTCTGAAAAGATTCCTCTTTCCTCATACTCTGAGATTTGCCCATAGTTCCCTTCGATCCCGATGGATCACTATCAAAAGAATCTTCTTTCTTCACACTCTGTGAGGCACCCGTGCTTAAACTTGAGGACTCTCGGATCAGACTTCCCTTCGTCTGATCTAAAAATGATATTGATGGCTTCACCTCCTCCACCTTATCTAATGTATTCTGTTTCGATTCTCCTGTTTCATTACTTTTCGGCTGATAATTCAAATCAGAAATTCCTGTCATACCAGAGTAACCACTGTAGCAGGACGTATCGGCACCACTTTCTGCGGAGACGAAGCTACTATCATCTGAGTCCAAGTGCATGTCAGCAAGGACCTTGTCAATTTTATTCGCTTCCACCGGTGCTGCAGTAGGGAATGTACCTGTTTCCTTATTGTTGGACTTGCTTCGGTTCGTGGCGGGTAATAGCCCAGCAGCCCACATACCAACCGTGATTTTGGGTTTGCTGTTCTCAATATCCTCATTAACGTGCACATCACCAATGTGATCCTCAGTAGTGGTAGGAGTATTCCCTCGCCTGTTGTGACGTTGGGTGTTGTGACGTTGGGCGAATACAGCAACGAGAAAGATAACCAAACATGCGCCGATAACTCCCAACGAGATGCCAACAGCACTGTTGATGCTGCCATAACTACTGGTAGTAGTGGTTGGTGACTTGACAACAACCGTCTCTGCCTCGCTGGAAGCACTTGGAACGGGATCGGAGTTCCCCCCCTCACTACCTGTACTTGTCGTAGTGGCGGCGGGCGGTGCCTGCGGAACAGCATCAGTTTCCACCGCTTTCCACTGTCCCAACAAACTGCCCAACGTGGTGTCGTCAGTACTCGTGGCAGCGTTTTGCAGGGCATTAAGAAAGAATTGCTTCACTTCCTCCTCCTGCACGGAAGACCCATCGATATTCGTACTCTTGTCAAGGGTGAGCGTCGCAACAAATGGAGAAGAGTGCGATTGTTCTTCTAGGTGACGACGTTGTTTCCAACCTCCTCTTGAAACAGCGACCGACGTGGATGGGACGGGGTCGACTTCAAACGACATGAATCGATTACTATACTCAGCTGACGTATCAAACAAAGTTGTTCCAAAAGATTCCAAGGCGTCGGCAACACGCTGTACATCGGTGGGGGGGCTATTTGTCTGGATAACGAATCCAAAGTCAATTCTATCAGGGTCGTCATTGGAAATTTTCTTTGTTTCTCCTGCTTCTTCCGTTCGTCGAAGGAATTTTTTCGTGGTAGTGGTGGTGGCGGCGGCGGAGAGAGGAGTTGAGTGGACGGCGATGGCCGATGTGAGGAGAAGGAGGAGCGTTGATAGGAGGTGATACATCATCATCATCTCTCTGTTGGGGATATAGGATATGTAGTTGGTTATGATGAGAGCGCTAGAAGGGCTAAATTCAAATAATAACTACTCGGAGTGGATGGTGGGTGGATGGGGGAGGGGGCTCCTCTACATATTGTACGTAGGAGATAGATCTGGATCTTTCATCTTTCTTCCTTCATGCCAAAAGCATGCCGATCTTGTCGAACGGAAAGCTTGGCGGCTTTCTAGTCATCATTTCATACACAAGACGGAATTGGTACCATTACAAGAAATCATTTTAATTTAAAGAGGTGATTTCTTCTCTTCAAACGACTCGCACCTTTCATGACGTGCATGTACTTACACCATCCTTCACAGCGCGGCCGACATCAAAAAATAAATAGGAGGAATAGGACTAAGCAAGTGTTTGATACGATCACTATTGATTCGGTTTGCAGCCGGGAAAAATATGAAACACACGACGTTGAAACACTTACATCAAATGCACAACACCATCCGGCGGAGGCGGCGGCGTTCAATGATAACAATTCAATGGTGGCTATCATTTCTGACCGTCATCGGCTGTCAAGTCACAACTCCTCTCACTGCAGCTAGCAAACAACACAACAATAATTTTCAATCTGCAATGCTGCGACGAAGAAGAAAGATGCAAGACAACAACAACAACAACAGCAACAACGTAGCAATGACGACTCCACCATTTGCACTAGACTTTGGCTACATAATTACCAACGTTACCGACACCTCCTCACTACTCACCAATGATCAACAAAGCAACATAGAAACTATAATCCAATCTGCACTCAATGACTTACTCAACGCTGAAAAAGCATCAACATCGTCGTCGTCATCATCATCATCTGGAGGGGTAGCCTATACCAGTGCCTCCATCACAAATGTCCAATACATCTCCGCAAAATTCCTACCCCAATCCACCGATCCAAATCTCCAAAAAACATTTTGCCTCACAGACACAGACTGTACGACACAACGTGAAATACTCGGCGGTTCCAAATCCGTTACGGGGGATTATCCATTTAAAGGATGCTTTCGACGTAAAGATAATTTAGATACGGTATTGTTTGGTACAGGTGGGAGTTTAGAAGAGATGATGGATGTAGAGTTGAATGAGAATTTGGAACGGATATTTTGTTATAAGAGGGTGGATGAGGAGGGTGGTGAGGTGGAGATTCCAGAGGTTGTTTTGGAGGTGGAAAGGTTTGGTGGTGGTGGTGGTGGTGGAGTGAGTGAGGATGGCGGGCATCGACGTAGGTTGTCGGTACAGTCTGCCGTATTCACAGTCATTGTTACCGGGGGACAGGCAGTTCTGGATAATTCGGGCGAATTACCAACGGAAATTGAAATTCGTGACAGTATCCTTGCTCAAGTTGGTATGAATGGGGGTAGTGTCCTGGCAGCCAAAGTAAGATCACTGGCTTCATCGGATCCAACGCTTGCCTCCCTTCTTGGTGATCTGGACACCGTTTTGATTACCGATGATCAGCCGTCGTATGATGTATCTGCAAATTATCGTTCTGTATACAGTTGCGTAAAATCTTGGGACGTACCGAAGACTGAATGTCTAGCAAAAGAGCAAACGTCTGAAATGGCTGTCCATTGCTGCAGTGGTACACTGGGATCTGATCTCAGCTGTCGTCGTCCCAATTGTCTTTTGACAGATAGCTACGCTGATGCAGAAGCACACTGTCAAAGTAATGGGTTGAGACTTTGTTCTGCGCCCGAGATTGATAGTGGCGCTTGTTGTGATACAGGCTGTGGATATAATAACAAAATGTCGTGGACATCGAGTATTTGCTCTGTTGGTGATGAACCCACGACGAGTCCATCTCCTCCACCAATGACATTCATTGAGGAGACAACGAGTCCATCTCCGCCTACAATCACATCATCTCCGACACCTTCTCCGTCATCCAATCCAACATCTTCACCGACGAGGGGGCCGTCAACTTCTCCGACATCTTCACCGACGAGGAATGCATCAATTTCGCCGACATCTTCACCGACGAGGAATGCATCAATTTCGCCGTCGAATTCACCAGTCACGATGCCGATCACATCTTCTCCTACAATTGGTCCGTCCACAATCGGTCCTTCCAACTCACCAATAGCGAGTCCTACCACATCAACTCCCACAATTCCACCAATAGCTTCTGCAACAAGTCCGTCTCCGACTTCGCAAGATGCCAACTCTTGTCCTGACAGCGAGTGCCTTGATATCACGGGCGAATGTAAGGGAGAAGTGCAGTGTTTCGCTGATCCATGTGATGTTAACCCGTGTGAGGATGGTGAGGTGTGTACCTCAAATTACTGTGGTGGTTGTGACAGGGTGTGTAGTGCACTTGCAATCAGTCCATCTCCCACTACTACCTCCCCAAATGCGGCAAGTCCTGCAACTCCAAAACCTACCTATATGTTTGGGTTTCCATCACCACCTCCCAATTTGTCTGAAGCTCCCATCGCCTCCCCCACTAAGAGCCCAGTGTGGCCAAGTTTCAGTCCAACCGTAGATCCAAACCCCCCACTCCCTCCTCCCACAATCGTCAATGCTGCTGCGCAATCAGGACCTGGCAACGATGGGAACAATGATGGAAATATTAGCACTAACGATGCTTTCATAATTGCCTTCGCCTCGGTGGGTTCCCTCATGATAGCATTTGCAATCGGTTTAGGGTTCTTTGCTTTGAGGAAGCATTGGAATCATCGTAGGTTTGAAGATAAAGACCCGGCGGCGCTGGAGACGACATTCAACCAAAGTGAATTTGGAGAAGATGTCGAATGTCATAATTACGACGATAATGCTGAGTTCTATCCAGCCTCCCATGTTGAAGTTAAACACTACGATTCAGGTCAGAACAAGTCATACAGATTTGGGCTTGGTTCAACCTTTGGAAGTGCGTCCGGAGGCGGAGGTAAGGGTGGCAATAAGAATGGAGAAAAGGGCGGTAACAAGAATTCTGTCGTAGAAAAGGACCAACCACTTAGTTGCCAAGATGGTAATGGTATGAATGCTGCTGTCATTGATGGGATTGTTGATGATTTGGCTCTTGATTTTCTTGCTGGGACGGGCAACAGTAAGAAGTCGAAAGAAACAAAGGATAAAAGCGACAAAGACTTTCGACCCAAACTTATGTCAGTAGTGGCACCTTTTGATGTTTTTCAGGGTGAGGAGACAGAAGAGGATTCAGATGAGGTTTCGAAAAGTGCGGAACAATCGGGTAAAACTGCCAAATATTTTCGTCCGAAACTCATGAAGTCCTCCTCCGAAGATTTCCAAGCAGATGACATTGGCGAAGAATCGTCGAAGATTGCAGATTCAGATGGTATTAAAGCTGCAGGTCTTGGTCAAATAGTGGAAGAAGTTACTTCCCCATACAGCCCCGGCGACGGTCACCTGATTCTAAGCGATATTTACAAAGCAGCCAAGAAGAGCAGGTGGGAAAGAGAAGGGAACAGCCAAGTTAGTGCCACTTCCCAAACACTTAACGACAAGCTGGCGAAAGACCTCATATTGCACCGGACGAAAATGAATAACTTCTTGGATGAAGATATCCCCCATCCTGAGTTAGCACGGGGACGACCCACGAAGTCATCAAAGATATTCAATCCATTTTCCTTGCCACAGAGAGAGCGAACTCCAAGGAATATTAGAGACGATGATTCTGATGTGCTTAAGGATTCTTCAATATTTGCACAATCCGAAGATGACGATGAATCAAAGGAGCCACGTCAACCGTCCAATTATCAAACATCCATAACTGAACAGAAAAAGAAGGTTGCAGCTCCACTTCGGTTCGCTCAGCGAAAAAGAGTGGCGAAGAAAACTCGTCAGAATGAGGCCGAGGCTTCACCAGATCGACGCTTCTTTACCTTCGATGGCGATGATGATGAAAACGAAGCCAAGTCACGCATACCCAATCTAATCATGGCCGATGATAAGTCAGGCTTTGCAAGTGCGGTATCAAGTATCGGTCAAGTAGATTGGCGAGGTCGTGAACGGACTGATAGGCGTGCACGAGTTGATAGGAGGACGAAAGAACGCGAGCCTAGTGTCCACACATTGGAGACAGACGACGCTGGGGAAAACTTGGTAGCATGCCAAAGTGCTCTGCTAAAGACGAAGAATATTCTATCAGAGACATTAGAGTGGAGTCGCCAATGCAAGGCAAGGGTCGTGTCGCCAACATCAGATATTAACGATGAAGACGATAATGATTATTTTTCCAATCAAGTCTCACGTCCCTGGAAGGCGAAATGGGATTCTGGCGGCAATAATGGTAGAAGTCCATCTCCAGTTGAGGATGTGGGATACCAATCATCCAACTTCGACCCTGATAGCGATTGGGAGTTCGAAGACAATGATTTGACTGTTGACTACTCTGCCGAAGGAACGTTTACGTCATCTCCCCTCAATGGAGTTGGCTTTGATTTAAGAAGATAGAGTTTGACGATAACCTTTGCTATAATTATTGGGTTCCCTCTTGATATAAACTGAGCTATTCTTCTTCTGTCATACTAGAACAATTCAATTGTAAAATTAATCTTCTCATCTAGCATCCTCATGCCCTTCATAGTGGCCGGCAAGTCATATGCACTTTCCACTACACGTATCGACTCTTCGTCCAACTCACCCCACACAGTGTGCTGCCGCTCCCACCAGTTTACAGGCGTGGCAAACGTGTTCATAAAAAAGTCTGCACCATTGCCGCCGCCAGCCCAACCAACCATCCCCTTGGTCATTATAGGTCCATGACATCCGCAATTTGGGTCATGTTCAGGACATTCCAGTTCAGGCGTATAGTTTTCGATTGGACAAGGTCCGAGGAGGACTTCGGTGTTGGGGACGGATTTCTGAGCGATGACACCCTGCAATAATAATTTCGTCTCGGCTCTGTAGAAATTACATCGGTCGCATGTCACGCCATTATTGGTATTGCCGTCAGTTGTTTGGAGCGAAGAACCTGCTGCAGCTTCTACCACATTAATAATATATTGTATGGAGGTAGGTCCAGCTAGGTCAGGTCGAAAGGAGATGCGAATGTTGCCAATCTGATTTGTTCGTATGAGTAATCCTCCCGTGTTGGATACATTCCCCTTTTCTTCGCTGACAATCTCGACGGATTGTTTCTGCTGACGTCTCAACTGTGATGAAGATAATTCTTCCTGTACATCTCCCCGATTACTATGAATAATTTCTGAATGATTGCTCTGAGCAAAGAAGAGCAATATCCCACCCAGTGAGATGAGGATGAGTACCAATGTCGTTGCCGCTACACAAATTGGATTATTAAGAGACGTCTTTGAGCGACGACGAGCGCCAGAGCGTGATAATGGAGCAGAGATATTGGGAGGCGCAGATGATCGTTTCATTGTTATATTGTTATATTGTTATTAGATGTTGGCGTTGGGCTCGCCCAAATGCTTTGTGTTGGGCGTCGCTTCGGCGTGGGCGGTGGCGGCTGTCATTTTTTTGGTGAAAAGAAAAGCTCCACACAGCGCAGGAGACGAGAGAAGATAGCTGCCGTGGCTATTATTACCATATTCTGAGTGCAGAAGTAGCGAGTAGAAGCGAAAGGAGCGACGCCGTGATGTGTTGTGCTGGATGACATCCAATTGAAGAAATGCTTCGCTTGTGGATCGGTTCGATTTTGCAGCATGAACTTTCAAAAAGACCATCAACCGAAGCATACAAAAGCATTGCAAAAAGTGGCCGGCTGAATTACGTTACGAGATTTTATTCAAGCAACCTGAAAGCACACATCTCGGTGTGACTGCCCGATCTGTTTTCTGCCGCGATCGCTTGATCACAAAAAGTCCTTTATGATGCAATACTGCAGCAAAGTGATTTGTTATGGATGTTATTACGCCACTACCATTCGCGAGAAGGAGCAGAAGATTGAAAACAAATGTCCATTCTGTCGACATATCCAAATCCGAAATCGCAGGAAGAGGACGATCGGAATAGAATGAAAAGAATAGAGGTGAATGATCCGTTTGCACTACGAGAAGAGGGTAAGAGACGCTACAAAGACGGAGACTACAAAACCGAACATTGGACGATTTGGAAGCGCATTATAATCTATGAACCATGTATCGGAAAGGGACAGGTGTCGAAAAGGACGAAACAGCGGAATTGCACCATTTAGAAGCGGCTGCCATTGGATTTGCCTGCCGATTCTCTCGACAGAGCAGTGAAAAACCTGATGATCGCCGCCAACCTTGAAGATGATGGCGCATCGGATGCCCTAAAGGAGGGGTTAAAGAGGGGTTTAGTCAGCAAAGACGACTTGGCCTCGGTTCGTCGTGCACACCGGGCTACCGTGGATGCAACGAAAAGTCCCCAAAGGGAGGCTGTAGAAGAACTTCTGCAGGAAGGAAGAGCCCCATGAGGGAGGTTGCCGCTGATTGCTGACTAGCATACTACTCGAGGGAGTGAAACACAAAACCTCAATTGCAGTATCATCTATCTCAATCTGTTCTTCACCGAATTCTGCTAGTCGGTCTTTTGGCTATTTGCCTGCCTGTTAATCGTGCTACTTTTCTGCTCCTCTCAGTGCGCACCTGTGACATTTTATCACTTTTCAACTCATATATCTGTTAACGCTGATTGTAAATGGACTGTTGGCAACGAAAGAGAGAGAGCGAGAGAGAAGAGCGCTTGGTTTCAGTTTTGAGGATGCTGATGTAGCAGTCTTATAATATATATTAGTAACCTTGTTATTGCCAGCTACTATTCACTCGTCACAGTGCCATACATAATAGAAATCCAGCCATGGGCCGCATGGGGACGGCAAGCTACAATAGCAAGAGAGAAAGTATCAGTCTTTTTTCGAAGAACCGATCGGTGCTTGACAACCACCTCCCACCACAAGTACGGATTTGTCTTGCACGTAACCTTTGACATTATTGTGTAACACTCTGTTATATTGACAATTCCGAAAGCTTAACCACTCCACCACCTCATTCAAGTGAGTTACATCGTTCACCCAATCTTCCATGTATATCAACCGTGCCTTATCTTCACCCATGTGTTCAGCAAACTTTGTCAGAAAGTCATCTTGTCTCTTGAATCCGTCCACAACTTTCTCAAGTGTACTGTTATTGGTATAATGTAAGACTTTGTTTGTCTTCACAGAAGCGGCTTGACTGTCTTTGTCTAAGCGAGTGTTGACAATGTACTTCGCGCAGGGGAAGTTGTATTTGAAGAATTCAGCAGCTTCCAACGGTGTCCACTTGCCAATTTGTATTCGTATCATCTTTGCACCCACTATCTGAGACGTTTCATAATCATCCAACGTAATTCCAACACCACTACTTTTATTGCTGATTATTCGTTGTTGTACTTCTTTTGGAGGAGGGTTGATGGTATGTAATACCTTCTGAATGGTGCACGCCATGGACTGCTTTGGAATGGAATGATGGAACCACGCTCCAGAGGCTGTTGCTGGCACATTGGAGCGGAGACCGTTAAAGCCATACCCCTTCAAGTTTTTTTCTAGTTGCGATGCGATATACAATTCATTATTATTTTCGCCTGCGAGACGAACGCTTGGTAGATGATTGATCATATCAAGGAGTGTGGTCGATGCCGCTCGTCCTGTAGAGAGTATGAATAAGAACCTCTGTCGGCATGGTTGACATAGAGCGCTGTTGCTACAGACTGCACCTGGACACCAAGCTTTGTTGACAACGGACTGCGGTGTAGAGGCCTTCTGCTTTGTACTTGTCTTGGTAGGTTTGATTTTGTTGCTTTCGTTTTTGGATGCTGCTAGTGCTACATCTACATCAACATTATTCGTAACACTCTCTAAATCACCATCCTTTTCCTCTTGTGTGGATGAAGTTTGAAGATTGAGAGTAGTCGGCACGCTGTGTAGGTTCAGTAATGGAACAGCGACAAGCATCACGAGTGTACCGATCGCCAGGACGAATAGTTTTGATTTGGTTTTGGTTTTGGACTGCCGTCGAACGCTCAACTTGAACGTGGATTCACTAGCGTTGATGAAACTACGCAGTTCTTCTTCCATGATGAGGGCTGGGGCGGGGGATGATGATCACTCTCTATGTTGTTGTTGTTGTGTTGTCGTTATTCGTCCAGCGCCAGTTGATGATACATCATAAGTTGTTGCAAGTTGCCATGTGTGTGAAAGCAGGAAAGTGATGGAATACACGGAGTATCGCAAAAAAACGGCAGAAAACTGGACACGGAATCTTGCCCGAATAAAAATCTCATAAAAAAAAAGAGTCATCGACCAGACTCGACCATGGTACTATTTCAGTAGTATTGATAGTACACAGCCAAGATCCATACTTAACCGGTGGACTTCTCTGGAATAGACCCTCTAAGGACAGTATAAGCCCCCATAAAAATGTCCACCGATCTCCATAACACGATCAAGTTAAAAGGGTAAGAACTTGATCTTGATAGTGTGAAAAAGCTAGAGCTACCTTAGCTAGAACCCTCTCCCCCTTTGGACGATGTGAGCTTCTGATGGAGACATTCATTGTCTCTTGTCACCTTCGTAGAGATATGGACGTTTATGCTGATATTTTGGCCCTTATTTTTCATCATCATTCAGATGTGGCTGTTAGTTGGGAAGTTCAAATAATTTGATGATTTTCTATTGGGACACTTATTTCTGTATGCCTCGCGATGTGGCCCCTAAAAAGAATTACATAATGCAAGAAAAAGATGCGTCTCTTAATTTGTTTCGTCTGGCCTTCGTATGGTGACATCGTATCGGGGTTCCGAATTTTCAGCAGCCGGCGCGGCGAGCGAAGTATGTACCTCCCATGATCGATGTGGAGATAGATGATAAAAATATTATGTCATGTCAGCAGCCAGTTGCCACACTAATATCATGACAGCTATCACCAGCAAATCATCTCGGAGTGCCCCCTCTTCGGCGCTGTTGACGGACAACAACAACAGCAGCAGCAGCAGCAGCAGCAAGATGAGAAAGAAGAAATATGTCGGCGACTCTATCGTTCAACATTCCGTCCAATCAGCCCTCGACATCCATCTCACGCTACGTTGGTGGATCACTCTTTCCACCATTGCCATTGTCAATATTGGACTTTGGAGTTATAGCTATTACCTCATTCTCAATAACGATCAAAAAGGAGAAGGTGACGCTGACGGCGGCACGTCATCATCAAGCAACGAAAACGACAATAATACTCATCCCTATCAACGCCACCACCTCTATTTATCAGGGATCTACGTGTTTGTATGTGCTTATAGATCCTTCCTCCCCCGCATCGATTTAGAACGATACTGCTTATTCGATACACGTCTAAGTTCCATCTTCTTGGGACGGCTTGCCGCCACGATTGCCGAGATATCATTTGCTGCCCAAATCGCACTATTTTTATATCATATTGGTGAGGTACATGATCATATTTGGACGCAGCGCTTAGCGTTGTGTTTGGTTCCGACAATTTTTACCGCACAGTGCTTCTGTTGGTGCGGTGTGGTTACTTTAAATCATCTTTATCATGCTATTGAGGAATCGATTTGGGCAGTGAGTGCCTTGTTTATTAGTGGGGCGATGGGATCACTTGCATATTATCAACCAGAGTGTTGTGGACGTGCTGGTATTGTTGGTATGGTAATGTGCATGGTGTTCTTTATCTTTATGGTGACGGTAGATGTTCCCATGTACGTTAAACGGTGGAGGGCAGGTCAAGAATACATGATGAAGATGCGTATGAGCAAGGATGACGGAGGGAAAAAGAAGCCAATTATGTACATGAATAGTTTTGAGGGGAGTATTGATGCCATGGAACGACGTGTTGTTACCAAAAGTTGGCATGTTTGGAAGGAGGAGACTTTGTGGTTGACCTTGTACTTCTCTACCGCTGTATGGTTGAGTTTGTTGCTTATTCACAAGTCGGTTCAAAATTGGTAGAGAGAAAGAGAAGATAATTATTCTTATTTTTAGGTTCACTTTATCTTGAAACAAAATACCTTTGATGGACAGTGGCGACATGTTTCTGCTCCTTTGGGTGAACAGGAAGAAATCAAGTATTTAGCAAGAGGGAAAAAGCTCTGGGAGAAGGACAAAAAATAATTTGGCCATCACGCGATTTAAATACCATAGAGAGAGACGCATAGCAAGCCCTCACAAAAGCCCAAAGCAACTTTTATCTGACATCTTGCACGACCTCACTGACGACATAATTATTCACACCAAACCAATGCACATGCTGCAACTTCATTCTTAGCAGCAGCACTGATTTCCAATCATTCTATTTTAGATTCGGCCTGCCAATTGATTTTTTGGGAAGCCGAGTGTTTCCCAGGGAACACAATCAAAGAACAAATACATCGGGCTGCTCTACGAAGCTATTTCCATCATAGCATATTCGATTTTTTTTATAATGAGCGATGGTAGAGATAGAACCATCCCATGTGATAGTGTCAGAAGCAGACGATTGGTCGGTAGTACGAATATCACAATAAAATCATCCTCGCATCATTACGACACAAGTTATTGCAAATCCACTCCAACCACGCCCCAACGAACATCCAAAGCTCCGCCCAAGCAAGTAATGTCCACACATCATCAACTCCTCGCGCTCATATTGCTACAACTCCTCTCTATAACAGCCAATGGAATGATCTACCTCGAAGATCCCATCCAAGCCTTGATCTACGACAGCCTTCCCGACCCCCCGGACAGATATACGATATCGAGTGTATTCTTATCCAACTTGACTGCGGGTGCGTTGGACGATGATGTTCGTTTTAAGGTGGGTACTCCTTCGCACTATTTGAAAGTAAATTCCTCGGTTGGGGAACTTTTAATTGTATCAGATGAGATGCCTGATACAGAGGCGGTTGATCAAGAAGAAGACACATCATCATCCACCAATAATGCAACAACAACCCTTCCCCACCAAAACAGCACTACTACGATAACAAATAATCACACTGCTGAAAATGAAACTATACCATCATCATCAGCAGCAGCAGCAGTAACAAATACTACGTCCTCCAACTCTACCATATTATTTAATCGACGTACAAACTCAATAATGCCATCATGGACAGCAGATCCACCTGTATCATCACCTGTAACAACTTCGTCATCGTCGTCGTCATCCTCTATACCAACAAGAGAAATATCGGGGGAATACACCGATACTGTCCACCACAACCCTCAAACATCCAACAACAACAAAGGAGAGTTTCTCATCACGGACAGTGATGGTAACACATTCACTATTGCAGAGTTACTCGGCTTCTTTAATGATTCCAAATTAGTCTTTACTACTACAACAACAGCAGCAGAGACAGACGAGAAATATCTATATTATGATACGAGACAGGCAAGGTTTGGGAGTGATTTAGGACCCGAGGGTAATGCCGCGTTTGTGAATCTTATGTTACCCCCACGATGGGGAGAGGAGGACGTGGTGGTTGTGGATTCGGGAGAAATGATGGGGGAGGAGGGGGAGGGGGATGTAGATAGTTTGGATGACGAAGGCAGTGATGGCAATGTAGCAACGTCATCCAATAACACAACAAATGGAAAGATTGATCAGTCAGAAGGAATGATCCGGGGACTGGAAGATGTAGATCATTTGCTGGGATTTCATGATGAAAGTCAAACGAATGTCACTGAAATTGAAGAAGCTCAGGTTGATGCGTCCAATAAAAGTCAAACTCAAACTGATGTTATTGAAGGAAACCAAACCGATCAGAATGTGACAACAACGACTGTTTTGTCTGTCAACGAGACTGTGAATGCAACTGCGGCCGTTAACGAACAAGAGCTCGGTGATCAACTTCTTGACACCCACATTTCATCCTATTTTTGTTTAGACGACTTTGTAAGGTGGAGGAACAAGATAGGATCATCAAAGAGCAACGGCATTGTCCCTCTTTCTGCTAACTCATCTACACCGTCATTAGATAACATGATCAACAGTACTCGAGGTATTGCCCTCATGGTTCAACGCGGTAGGTGCTCCTTTGAGAATAAAGCGGAGCTTGCCATGGTATTCAACGATCTACTAGCGAGTTCAGGGAAGAGCCATCGAATCGATCACATCATCGTATATAACAACGGTACGATCGACAGCACTAATAATGGGACAGATGGAGAAGAGCTGTTAGTTGAGATGCTTCGAGTACCCGACTGGAACGAAACATTTCATGAAAACCACAAAAAGGTTACTGTGGGAATGCTGTACATAACAACTCCATCGGGACTTGATTTATTGGAACGAATGTCAGAGAGACAGAATGAGTTGGGAATAAGTCCGTACTTGGATATTTCTTGGATACGGGGACGCCATCTCATCAGCGAGTCAACAATAGATGATGGACAATATGATGTAGGCAGTGTAGTAGAAGAGGATACAATAACAAATGGTTGGTTCTTCCCAGCTACGCTTACCCGGTTTTGCCTCTCTTGTGGTGAGGAAATGGACTATGGATTCTATCCGTTTTTACTGGCTGGGGAAGGAGACGGCCAACAGTTTCATCATGGTCCATTCGGTCCGACAAATTGGCCTTTCTCTGGAGACGATTACGAACCTCAAAGATGGGTTGAGATGATTCGAAGATTGATGATCGCCATCCTAGTTCTTTTGCTCGTGGGTCCGGTTGTGTTAGCTACTCATCGCTGGCACACTGTCGGTGGAACAGTCAGAATGACAACTGATGAAAACGGAAGACGTAGAGTCCGAGTAATCTCACCTAATCTGGAAGTATTCGTTAATGGGGTTCCTGATACAGTTGAAACAAATGGGACGAAGCTTGATAGGGCACAAGTGTTTGCATTACCACAGATTGTGTATAAACCATCCTCAACGGCAAGTGGAAGTAATACCAGCATGAATGAAGATGGCGACAGTACTACTAGCGGGAATGAAGACGGTGATTCCCAACTGGTGTCAACCAATGTCCATGATGACAACGATGCTGAGAATGGGGCGAGTCCAGATTCATTTCGGGAAAATGACGTTCGGTATAACCAAGACAACACCCCTTCAGTGACGACAACACAAATAACCCCATCAGGAAGTGATGCAAGCGACATGTTTGCATCATCGTCCTGTTGCCCAATCTGCATCGAAGAGTTCGAACCAGGAGAAACGCTTCGTGTACTGCCTCGATGCAAACATTTATTTCACTTAGATTGTATCTTGCCATGGCTGACGGAAAGACAGGGATGCTGTCCGCAGTGTCGGACGCCTGTTCTCCCTGATGAATTTCAACGAAGTCGAAGGTCGAGCCCTCTTCGACAGAGTAGTGCTTTACGAAGCCTTCGTAGACAGAGAAGACAAGGAAGGGAAGTTTCTGATACTTCCTTGAGACCAACTAGATTGTTCTCGGAAATTGAAGATGATTTAGACAACGAAACAACAGCCGATGAAATGCCACAACAGAGCCGAGGCATGGTACCTTATGGAGTAGAAGGAGACGAGAGACGGTCTTTTCACGAAGATGGAGCAAATCCTTCTTCCCCAGACATGATGGAGCAAGGAATTGTGAGCGATGGAGAACCAGCGAGCGGAAATGATAACATCGACATCGCTGCCACAGTGATCGCTGATGACATTGAAAATAGCATTCGTGCAGTATCTCCTGGCGAAGATGACGACAACGCGAGCACAGGAGGTGTAGCTGAGATAAACCATACAAACAATGATGCTAATGTTGAAGATGACACCGTTGATTATGATAATCGTGATAGTCCTGAGGCCGAGAGCATCAACCCAGAACCTCCTTCAGTGTCAAGTAACAATGAGAATCGTTCCTCAGATTTCTCCACACTCCATCATAGTGGGACAAGAGATCGAGGATAGAGTAGGACACAGCTGATGAAGAACGATTAAGCTATAGTTTGAAGATGCTTACTCTCTAGGATTTTGGTTCAACGAATCGGAGCGTCACGGCAGCCTCAAGTTTTTGGATGAATTTCAACTCATTTTCATACTTTTCTTCATCAGCCTTCCTTGCACTCATCTCTTTCTCTAAATCTTCGAGATTAGTTTGCATCGATACTTTCACCTTCTCGGATTCTTCAAGTTTAGCCTGAAGTTTAGCTGCTTCTTCCTTCCTTGCTGCAATTTCCAACTGCAGTTGAAGACGTTCCTTTTGTCTCTTTTCGGCTATTTGTTCAAGTTTCAACCTTTCATCCTCATGAGCCTGCCTCTCGACCTTGAGCACTTCCCATTGCTTCTTCAATCGAGCACATTCCTCCTCCAGTGCGATAATGGATGACGTACATTTATCAATTGAATCGGACTCGTTCTTAACTAATGCGAGCGTATCCTTGATTTCATTTGCCTTTTCCATCGCTTCCTTCTCAGCTTCGTCTGAACTTCTCTGAATCTCTTGGACGCTTTTCATTTCATCATTAAGCTGCTTACTCAAATCGCTCGCCTTCTCTTCCATTTCCTTCTTCATTCTTGCTAGCGCATCCGAACGTGCACGTTCATTTTCCTTTGCTGATATGGCAGCTTCTTTGCCCTCCAAAAGTTTGGGGATAACACTTTTGGCACGGTTACTCCTCTGAATCATGTTTTCGTCTACCGGTGAAATGATCGTGAATGAATACGACACAATCTTGGGCTTGATCCATGCGTGCCTGTTATCGAACCGCATTAACAAGCCAACGGGCGCCCTATCAGCAACTGTAAATTTCCCTTTTGCAGAAACGTCGTTCGTACTGCCTGTCGTACTCGCGGTAGCATCATCTTCCCCAGGCTCTTTGCTGCTTTGTGTTGGTGCCAGGATGCGCCCCATCTCACGAACCATCGTTTCCTCTCCATCGACAATCACAGCAAGACCGAAACCAATATCTAGTCGTTCATGGTATTCATCCACAAGCGTCACGCTCCATATAATTTTCGACCCGTTAAATTCTACAGGCGGTAGTGGTATATCCAATGTCTGCCCAGCGGAAACGCGTATATTGGATGCGTGGTACGTCAATTCTGTCTGAACATAGCCTTCCAAAGGACAATCTTTGTCAATTTCTTTCAACAATGCCTGCAGCCCCTCGTCCGTCTTTGGAAAGGATAGAGGATCAACCACTGGTGGTGGGATGTTGAGCATATCAGGGTACCAATCCTTGAATTTTGCAACCATCTCATCCAAAGTTTGGTTCAAATCGTTATTACTAATGGGCAAAGGAGAAACAAATAAGCACGTGATCATGGAGAAAGGTCATCAAGAAAGATATAATAGCAACTCACACCAAGACACAATCGAAATTCCCCTCTCCTGCACCATAATCCATCTCGGCTTTGGCATTGCCCAACCTCCTAACAATTGCATCTTCACTCTCGGTTCCCCTCCCTCGCAGCCTCCTCTCTAACTCCTCCATGGAGGGTGGTGCAATGAAAATATAAAGAGCGTCCAAATCGCTCTTCTTCACATTCTGCGCTCCCTGAATGTCGATATCGAGGAGACAAATCTTCCCCTGTTCTTGGACCGTTTGAACTGCAGCGACACTAGTGCCATAATAATTTCCGTGAACTTCGGCATACTCTACGAATTTACCCGCTTCGATCTCCTTTTTGATCTCGTCAACCGTAGTGAAATTGTAGTGTACTCCATCTTTCTCTCCCTCACGTGGCTTCCTCGTGGTATGGCTGATGCTGAACTGGATGAAGAGGGGTTGTCGTATTGACACATTATGTGAGAGATAAATTCAAAAATAATAAACGGTACACGTATGTAATTATCTTGTGCACATACTCACTCCAAATTTGTCAGCAGGAAATTGCTTCTGCAAAAGCTCAATCAAGGTTCCCTTCCCGACTCCGGAGGGTCCACAAATGACTACGGGGCGGCATCGGCTGGTCATAGTGACGATTTTTGCTGCAGCGTGGAGGGGCCGGTGGGTTTTGGTTGGTGGTCAGTTTTGGGTTGGGTCGTTTTTCATTTTTTTGAACAATGACGGGATAGGTACTTCTCGCTTTACTAATATGTTTGCTTCGGAAAGGGTAAGATAAGGATAAAGATGCATGGTGCCAGTAGTTGTGATCATGATACCCATCGAGAGTAGTGTCAGAGAGCTTCCTTTCCATGCTTTACCCATCGGTTGCACAAGGGCGACACAAAAGGGGAGAGAAGACACACGATGGTTGGCATTTTGGCGAGAAAGATTGATGGGTACGAGTTCTTAACAAAATTAAAATAGGAGCTAACAACTGGTATTACTTCCAATATCAATATCAAGAGCTAAAGAGAGTAAATATAATATTTGTTGTATCAGGTTGAGTCATACAGTGACATAAGTAGCACAGTTAATCATCGTAGTCCCAAACTCTAGCTCTAGCTCTTTTCTTTTTATCTCTCCTCACAGATTTGTAGGCGCAGATATGATAATTATTCCAAACGCTATGCCAATGCCAATGCGAGTTTTGTTTTCGAAGATTAAAGCTAGTCAGTTGAAGACAACATGTCGGGATACCATTCCTTGAATTTTGCAACCATCTCATCCAAAGTTTGGTTCAAATCGTTATTCCTAAACAAAAAAAGGAAGCAAAGCGGATGAGATTACAAATTGATGAAATTTCATTCAGCAAACGACTTCATGGCACATTTCTGCTACGCTGCTGAAAACTCACACCAAGACACAATCGAAATTCCCCTCTCCTGCACCATAATCCATCTCG
>JALLBJ010000247.1:0-20004 GCA_036940105.1 Skeletonema potamos
ACATTTTTGCGTCGTGTGTCGGCTGAAGAAGTGTACAGCCCGCTTAATGTTTACGATACAATAAATGGCGATGAAGTTCATCTCTCGGATAATTATGTATTGTCTATTGATTATTTGTGTCTATATCTTTCCATGTATATAATTATTCATTGCCAGGATAAGGAGGGATAACATCTGGATAATCCGCCGCAATCTTGTCCTCAAATGCCTTGCCGAACTTATTGTACCGTTCCTTCTGTTCGTCGGTGAAGTTGTCATAGTCCGTGTCTCCGAAGTCACCTGCAATGATCTGCAATTCATCGAAGTCAAGATAATCACCAATGTCATACTCGTTGACGTTTGGAAGGCCATACTTCAGCTTCTTCATTTTGTCAACGTCGACTCCTTCAATCACCTCGCACACTTTGACACCGACCACCTTCCGTGTTGGCGCTTCCATAGTCGCCAAGTTGCGTGTGTAGTCTTCATCATCTTCCATTAGTGGCGTGCATACCCTCCTTACTCCGTAACTCAGCCCATTCCTCTCTTGCACAAATTCGTCGTTGTGTCTCGGTATAGCGGAACCCTTCCATCCCCATCACCCATGTCGACAAAGCATTTGGCCCGATGGGCTAGACATTCTTTTCACCTCCAGCAATTTGTTCAGCCAATCTCCGCCAGCTAATACATCCGTTTGTATGTTGCATCACTCTTTGCACCTCTGCTTCAAGATTCTTCAACATTGTCTTCAGACCTTCGGCACCATGAACACATCTGAGCCGATCCTCCTCACTCAGATTTGTGTATGATTCGCGGAGTTCGTCATCCTTCAAAACCTCCCCAGGATACTGTTGGCGCTTCAATTTCTCGAAGTAATTGAGTGGCGTGCACTGCTGCTCTCTCTTCCTCTCAGAGTTCGCTAGCGTTTTGCCGGCATCACTCCGTTTCTTACGCTCCATCGTGCCCCTCTTTTCGTTGTATATCTTGTTACAGTCTCTCACCTTTGTCTTTCCCACGTCAAACGCATGTTGCAGCATGGCAGTCGGTCCCTGCCCTCTCACTCCCCTGGTTGCAGCTAGCTCTACTAGTTCTGAGTATCTATCAGTCTCCCTCTTCATGTCAACAAGAAGCACGTTCAGTGATGACGTGAGATGCTTTGACGTATCATGTTTGATGCTGTTGTTGCCACTCACGCGATCATCGTGCCATCTCGCCCATCCTTTGGGTTGCTTCTTTCCCCACACCAACATGTCAAAAAGTGGGTGTGATTTGTTATTGCTGTATTTTGGGTGCCATCCATCACATTGTTGTATAACTTGGTGGATGGCCATTGTCGCAAAATCATTGCGCTGATTGTTTGTATTATTTGCCGCAATTGTCGAGACATCGGCCGCTATGGTGACCGGAGGGGACCGCCGAGAGGGAACATGGTTGATAGAAATTAGAGAAGGTCTCGTTGCAGAATCATCGGCAATACTCCTCCGACGTGCTGTGGTGGCGAGAGGAGTACAATGTTCTGAATTCACCTCGGGTGAACATTTTTTTCAACACCGCCGACCGAGAGGTTGATATAAACGTCCCATCGTCATGGACACGCGAAACAAATCCAGTGCCACCCTCACTGTCAGGACCATTGTATCTTCTCTCTCCTTCAATGGTCAAAAGAGCACCAATTGTCACGATGGATGGCAGCGAAGATGGGGACGGCATGATGTCAGGCAAATTACGATGGACTGTTCGAATATGAACAAATCGGAGCAAGATACGGTCGTTGGAATCGGCAAATATGCCCGTAGAACCTCACTCAGATGGAAACAATAGACCTTTGTTGATATTCCCGGTAGGGTTTGATGGTGTCGGTGTGGCAGAGACGTCGTAAATCGGTGGTAGTAGGAGGGGTTTGGCCTGAGCTTGGCGTCATTGTGAGAGGAGGGTAAGTTCTTTTTCACTGAGGCCGTGAAACATTTGAGATTTGTAGCTGCTATTTACGTGGAGTACAGTGCGCTAGCTTTCCCGATATTTTAGGGTGCCGATTTATCGATCGGCGAAGTAACTACTCATTTTTTCATCATTAAATCGCGTTACGACAGCTGTTTTCCAATGATGACACGTCATGAGGCGCCGCCCCCTCAACCTACTTACGACTTACGATACCATACATTCACATACTACTAACTACAGGAAACCCCCCAAAAAATTTCTTTCAGCGGAACGAAGGACGCGACGAAGGGAGTGCGCCTACAACGATTTTGCTGCTGCTGCTGTTTCAATTGAACAAAATAATAATAATAATAATAATCCCTGTTGTGGTGATATCCTCCTCTGACAAAAAAAATAGGGTGAGTTTTATTTTAATATTTTATTTTGTAAGGGATGGTGGTTTTAGTGGCTGGGGCAGGGTCATGGCGGGTCAGGGCGGGGTCGGTAGCGTCTCTGATGTTACCAAACAAAACATCAATGAATATGGTACACTATCAATAATTTGCCAACCGTCGTCTCTCTCTCTCTCTTTGTTGTATAGACTTTTTCTTCACAGCAGCCAAGTCAAAAGGCCCCTCTCAGCAGCATGATGTCATCCTCGTCCACCTCTGACGACAAAGAATACGAAATCGAAAAAGTAATCAACCATCGACGAAACACTTTCACGGGTTTCAACGAATATCTCATCAAATGGAAGAATTATCCCTCCTCTGAAAATTCATGGGAGCCAGAATCCAATTTAAATTCTTCTGCGTTGGAAGAGGCACGACGAAAATTCTTGCAACAGACAACCACAAACACAAAAAAGAAGACGAAGCGTCATCCTCCTCTTTTTGCGGGACGATTGGTCGCTGCTACTACCCCGTCGTCCAGAAATAATGATGATGATGACGATGATGAGCACTATTATCACTACTACGACACCCTAGCCCCCACAATCAACCTACACGACATCACATCCAGTCGTCAAAATCGTCGGATCCTCCAACGTTTGATCCAAAATGATGTGACGTTGACTCAACTATTCATTGTGGAAGAGCATGATGAGGAAAATCGACGGTATGATGGCTTGAATTCGGGGAATAATTTTATTCCCTCTGTTATTAGTATACTCCCATCTTCTTCCACTACTACGACACTGTCTTCTTCTTCGAGGAGTGGTAGAAGGAGAAGAGGTGCAACAACAACAACAAGTAGTCGTCGACGCAACAACAACAACAACAGTTGCGATACTACTAACAATAATACCACCAAGGCAGACGATATGGGATGGTTAGGTCACTTCATCGGTAAATCCCACACTCTCCAAAACCTACACATTGGTTCCCTCCTCAAGGGAGAACAACACATTGAACCATTCTGGACAGGGATACAACACAATCGATCCATATCCTCCTTACGCTTTGGTGGGTGTGATTTATTACTAAATACGAATGGGAGGAATATATTAGACAAATTACAATTTTTCTTTCGATACAATGGCAAATTAACCAAGATTGAATTCACCGAGTGTACACTTGGGAATGCTGGTGCCAAATCATTATCTATAGCATTACAAGAATGTACCAATAAAGGATCATTGAAATGTGTCCGATTGGATGATAATGATTTGACAGATCGAGGATTGAAACTAATTATCCGTGCCTTATCTTTGCATAAGAATTTAGAGGGATTAACAATTAGTGATAATAATGTGGGGAGGGAGGGGTGTAGAGAATTGGGACGGTATATTACATCATCCTCGAAATGGAGGAATAAATTGAAGGATTTGAATTTGAGTTATAATCGGATTGATGATGAGGCGTTATCATTATTGTTGTTGGTGGAGGAAGAAGGGTTGGGTGGTTCGACAATCACTACTGCGATTGATGATGATGATGATGATACTACCACCAACACCAATTATGATGAAGAAGAAGAAGTTCCTAATTATTGTGCGTTGAAACAATTGTGTTTGACGGGGAATTCCGACATTACGTATGAGGGATTACGAACTGTAACATCATCGTTATTGTCCAAGCCCTATTGTAACTTGGAACAATTATGGCTCTACCATATGACTATTGGGGATGAGGGTGCATCCGTATTGGCCGAGGGACTTGTTACGAATACATCACTTCGGAAATTATGGTTCAATCCCGCCACATGTGGTATAACCTCCCATGGCTGGAACAAGTTCAACCAAGTATTATGTGATACATCCACCATCAATAATACCTATCTATCCAATCACACCCTTGCATTGATTGGGAAGCATTATACCAATTTCACCCCCTCGGGTGATCAAATCCCAAATGCTATTCGAAAAAGTCTCCGACTTCACAACTACATCCAATTAAGCACGAAGGAAATTGCCCATTGCAAGATTATGAAACATCATAAAAACATGAGGATGGATCCATTCTTCGAGTGGAAGTTGAAAATGTTGCCAGTGGTAGTGAGTTGGTTTGCCAATGTGCGTAAATTGTGGGATGGACCAGAAACTCAACGTATGGAGCTTTCGAGCATCTTTCAATTCGTGAGGGGTTTGCCCTTCTTCTTTGGGAGCGAGTCGGGTTTGGCTGTGCGGGCGAGAGAGGTGATGATGATAATGATGGAGGAGGATGGAGAGGAGGCGGCACGGTTGGTACTTCGGAAGAGAAATCGGGGGCGCTACCATCCCCCTAGCTCGTTCGCATCATCTTTGGGTAGTAGTGGTCGGGGGGGGGATCGAAAGAAGAGAAGAGGAGGGAGGCTGTTTGCTGTTGGTGAGTCTGTCGTGGTGAAGTTAGATGGTATTTTTACGGATGTGGCTGTTGTAAAGAGTGTTGTTTCACATGAAGGTTGGAAGCCCGTGTACCAAGTGCAGTTTGCCAATGGTGAAATTCGGGGTGGAGTGGGGGCTGATGCATTGTCCGAAGTAATCGAGGTTACATCATTGTAGTAAAAAAGAGAAAGTAGATATATAGTGCAGAGAAAGTAGATTGTTTGCCATACTTAGTTGATTTTATTAAGTACATGTTGGTAACAGAGAATGAGATTGTTAAATCCATCCGCAACCTTATTGATTATGCCGCCGACGTTGCTATTTCGAGTTGTTCTTTTAGTTACACAACGAATTATTCGTTCGTCCCACAGTCGAAATCAAAGACGCAACAAGTTTATGTACAAGCTCTCTTTCAAATGAGACTTTTTCTTAGCAACCTCTTTCTCCTTCTTTTTCATGGAAAACAACGGCACTTGATGCAGATTAATTTGTTGCTACACAAGGTCTGCCTTTAACTAAAAGCGTTTTTTCGTCGCTTCATCGAGAGCAACCATCGTTTCATTTCATGCCTTTCTCCCATCTCCAAATTCATCTTCTATTGCGACTGCTCTATACGCCCCAAAAGATTGGACCTTCATCTTCTCCTGATATCTTATTTTGTTTCCGTCGTTCCGCCCTCTCGAGAAGCCTCTCTTCGCGCTGTTCTTTCATTTTCATCTCCGTTTTCTCTTCCCTTTGACTTGCAGCTTGCAAGGTGCAGGCAGCATTTGATAGGTTGCTGGAGATAGATGCCGCCATCACTATCGTCACCCGTTCCGTGACTCGCATGATGGCGGAGGTCAAAAAAATCCCATGTCCATGCCATATCGATTTGATACCCCCAATATCTCGGCGAATGGTTGGAATGATGCCGTGGCACGTTGCGGGCGCGTTCTAAACTAACTAAATGGAAAGCTATTGTCTTTGAACCAAAAGAATCTGGCTATTATTGACATAGTTAGGGGAAACTCTTGTTATTGCAAGAAGCAAGAAGTGCGCGTTGGAAAATTTTCACAGCTTTCTCGCATCACAACTCTCACTAAATACTTCTCTCTTTCTCTCTAGAGAGAATAGATGCACTTACACCGAAACTCTCTTTGGAGATAACCTGGGTCCACATCATTACATCATTGTTACTAACTTATCCACCATGGTTGCGACCTTCCCTGCCGGTGGTAAGATGGTGGTGGCGGTACACCCGCTGCTGCCCCTAAAAGTTCCACTCAGACGAGTCGATTCCCCTGTTGAAAAAGGCAAGGAAGGACGAGATGATGCTCCATACTCGGACATCAACAGATCAACAGATTACTTCGTACAAGATTTCCACTCGTCACTACATTCCGGTAAGGGGGGTGACAGAAATGATTTTGAAAGTCGACGTTCCAAGGCTTTTCCTGTCATAACTACTGTAGGCTCCGACGTGGCGAGTGTTACGCGGGGGAGGCGGAGCAAGCGTTGTCAGGCTCATCGCAATCTATCCGCTGCACCAAGTCGTAAAGGAAAAGCCGCATACAATAATAACAAAAGTGACCACGCACCAATCGCAAGCCGACAATCAAAGACAGCCGCTCAAAACGATATCATTAACCTTGGAATGGAATTTGAGCTTGGGTTTGGTGGGTCTGTTGCAAGGCGTCATTCGAAGCAATCCAAGAATGTTCAATCCTCAGGCCATACCGGCAAACCTTCATCCCCTCAATATTGTCTGGTAGACAAAACAGAAGATCATGTATCAAAAGCACGTCAACAATCGGATGTGTCTGTAAGCTCCGACGCGACGAAGAGCCGCAAAAGTTTACTCCACCTCTTGTCAAGGAACAAAGAAGCTCACTCCCGTAAATCATCACTTGGTACGGTTGTTTCAACCACAACGCCAGTAGAAACTATTCAAAAGCAACACAGCAGCAGAGCTATCGAAAATAATCACTCTTTTTCCCAAAGTAAACAGCTTCAGCGAAGTGAGTTGGAATACTGGTCAGGCCTTTCTGTTCGTGTAGCAATGGCAGTCATGCAAACCAGTGGATCTGAAAAGATGGCCCAAAAGGCTTCCAATATAGTTCTGGACGAAGCAAGAAGGCAAAGTGGAAGAGAACGCAGCAGTAAAATGATGCGTGCCTTGTCTGCGAAGTTGTCAGTGGCCCTGTTGGAAGCTGGATGCGAACAAAAGGTCGGTTTGGCTGTGTTAAATGCTGTCATGGCATATGAAAAGAATTATAATAGTGTCAAGTCAGCGGAATCGATGTTGTTTGACGACAGCAGGACGAATCCCAAAGCCCGAAGCAACGTTGCCGATGATGAGGTAGAATCCGTAGCTCCACCTCTTGATCGTACCAGCCGATCTCGTATCAGCCAATCAAACCACCGCTCAAAAGCTGTTTCTAGCACTCCAGCAGTTGCTTCAAAACGAAGTAAGTTGCAAACTATAGAGAAGCAGATTTTAGAGAAGCAGAGAGCAATCAAGGAAACTGAATTACGTAATCAAGAAAAAGAAAGGGAGTTCAATGAACGGATTGCAGCGATGGAAGCAGCGACCAAAAAACGATTGGCTGTTTTAGATGCAACGAAGGCTGCTTTGCTTGAGAAAGCTGGTTCGGCAGAAGCTGACCAACAAGATGTGATATTGGATGAAAGTAACAGCAAAGAAGTCAAAAACTCCTTTCAGAGTGAGGTTGAAGAAAGGTTGGCTGCTTTAGATGCAACGAAGACTGAGTTGCTTGAGAAAGCTGGTGCAACAAAAGATCACCAACAAGATATGACAGCGGACGGAAGCAAAAGCAAAGAAGCCAAAAATGCCTTCCTGAGTGGGGTTGATGGGTTTGTTTTGGGCTTTAATGAACGAATTGCAGCGATGGAAGCAGCAGCGAAAGAAAGTTTGGCTGCTTTAGATGCAACGAAGACTGCTCTTTTCAGACAACATTATTTAGCAGATGAAAATTTGAGTGCTAAGAAATAAGTAAAGCGAGAGGATGATTGCATGGAAACAGCAAGCGCCGTTCAAATGCTGCGGAGTCTGTTTTTTTCCTTTGATTCTCGCTCTGTATGTAGAGATCTCAGAAGAAATCAAAAGTCTCCAGGTAGGTGGTGACAAATCAGCTGCAAACGGTATAATAAACTTGTTTGGGATTATAGATTTGGATGTCAATATCTTAACGTTACAATAATTGGATACTCTATATTTTCTACAACAACTTCATATAAATCACAAATTCATCAATCTTTGCCCGTCCATCTCTATCTCTAGGCTGTGATGTTGATGTTTTGTTCAACGTCTTCTAGAACTAGAAAATCGTTAAGCGTGTCAACTGCAGTTGCAGAAGTTGACCCCATGACGATGACAATTTGCATAAGGCTCCTGTAGACGAAAGACGGGCAGGAAGGGGGCAGTGGCTAAGCTGTTCCCGGGTTGAACTCGGAGTGCTAGCCCTACCCCATTGGCAACACATTCGTTGAGAACCCCGCAAACCTCTTTCGTAGTAGGCCGTTCTGAAATATCTCTCGACATACTGTGTCGGATCGTGGCTTGTATCGTTTGAGGCCACCTTCGATAGATTCCGATGGTCTCACTTCGTGATATGGCCCTATCAAACTCATTCCTACCCTAATACTTTGCAAATGGCTGTTTCAGACACAACATTTCCCACAACATGACAGAAAATGAATACACATCGGTCTTGAGGATACAGGGCTGATCAAAGAAAACCTCTGGGGCTGTATTCCTCGGAGTTCCTGCTCCACTCATCTCATATACTTCGGGATAGGCATCGCTATGCTGAGGCATGAATCTAGATAGTCCGAAGTCAAAAAGCTTTCCATTGCCTTGCTCGTCAAACCCAACATTGTACCTTGAGAATGCAGATATTCAACTGCACATGCAGTGAAGCAGCCTCTCGAAGACGATTGTCAAGAGATCGTCATTGGTCCACCGATGTTGTGGCCACCTTGTCTACTGCAACTGCTCTCCTACCGCTCCTGCTACTCAATGACTTGAAAGGATTGAAGGAGATATCTGCCAAAGTACATGTACAGCGTAAAATGGCAACTGGCGATCATGCCATGGAGATTGCCAAGCTTTGATTTTCTAATCATAAGTAAGTGAACCACTCCTTCTTAGCACTAGTACTAACATAGCTTGCATCTACATCTCTCTTTCTCCATCTGTCACTCTCTCTGGTTCACGTCAGAGTTGGTGCACCGAGAAGAAACGTAGCAATCCATTTCTTAAGTGCATCCATCTGCCAGCTCAGATACTTTCTTATTGCTATTGAAAACAAATGTATCGTCATCTTCATCGAATCCTCTCCGATTCCAGTAGTCAAGACCACATCGGTGCCCTTGTCGCTTATCAACTGGTGCTACTATTAAGGTTGGCCGCCGCCTTTTCCCAAGCCTCTTGTGTTATTTTGATATTCTCGCCAAGGTTGTCTTTCATTAGAATAACTTATGTCTGTAACGTCTTAAAGACGTCTCCTACCTTGTTGTTTGGTACAACTTCGAAAACACCTCGCTTCACTTCATTTGCAAAGGGCTGCCACCCACACCCAACTTTGGCCAAACGCAAACACCACTAATCACTAGAAAGTCAGAGGGCGTGGCAATGCCATACGAAATTGCTTCAAGTGCCTGTTCTTGTTCACATTTGTAAATACCCTCACCCTGACCTGATAAAGATGACCCCACTCCCGAGTCTCGTAGCTTCTGACTACAATGTAACCAGATTAGAGGGGATTGTTCTTTTTACCGCGAAGTCGCCACCGTCCTATCGCAGTGGTAAAGATGCTGCTCCTTTGCTGTATCCAACGATTCATGTCCCTTCGTCACCTGGTGATTTGACATGCACGCAACTGTTTCTCTATCATCCTCAACGACGATCAACAGTAAAGAATGATGGAGCTCCTGCTTTTTCAGTAAGAATGGCGATCTATCAGCCAAGATCCCCGTAGAAGCATCCCAGCCTTCACATCTTCGGTCGACGCCAAATCAGCTGCCTCCTTCATCTCGTCACCCATAGAGTTCCTGCTCATGTCATCCAGGAAGCTACCACCGCCCCCATTGTCCCATAGCGGATTCCTCGCCACTCCTACATCTCCGCCTTATCCTTTCAACAAATGCCCTCGTCCCCATTCTTTCAACATCAAATCATCAAAGTTCCCACTAAATTCATTAGCTGTTTCTCCACGTCCAATCATATTCATTATAAGCTCCCAAGTTTCCAAGCCTGCATCTCTGGGATCAACTCCAGTGCTTTGTCGAGCAAGTTCCTTCAACAAAGTCTGAGAATCTGTAGCGCACATGTACCACGAACGTCGTTCGAGTTCTCCCGACAATTGCTTCGGACCCCATCCGGCATACCCTGCAAACAACCAAAAGTCCTCGGGGCCGCTCGCAATTACTCATACGCCTTGATTTCATTTTCTCTCTTGAATTTGTCACAGGAACAAGGTTTGGCCGCACAAGACTTCCTTTGTATGGGAATGCTTCTTTGACGAAACGAATTATTGTTTCTGTTCTCACTTTAGTACCGGTATAAAGTAGAAAACCACGCCTGATTGTTGAGAAGCAGACGATATGGCTTTTCCTCCAACAGTATATAAATGAAACTGTCAAGGTAGGACGACTTTTTTTAGCCCGGTAGGGAGGGATGATCTGACGCAGCACGTATTTCTTCAGGAGTTAGAATTCGTTGCTCATTGTTTAACATCGCTTCTTCGTTATATCGTAGCTTTACCCCGACTGAAAATTCCTCCATAATTACTCACCTGGTACCATGTTGAGCAGCGAAACCTCTTGTTGTCATGACAATTGTTGTGGTTTGTTATTGTTATCGGAGGAAGATGTCGGAGGGCTGTCGGAAAAAATTGAAAGTCCCCTCAAGTTTCATTCATCCAGATGTGTCGTTGTCACACCAGTACCGCTCCCTTTCCCCCTTTTGTTTATTTCAACGCTAGTTGAGCGAAGCATTTCTCATTTTGAAGAAGCGATTTTGAACACAGCCAGAGACAGAAAAGCCAAGAGGGAAATCTGTCAACCGTGTATGTACATAACTGTCAAATCAATCTCAAGTACAATACTACAATATTAACGTCTTCACCATGGCGGCGGCGGCGGCGGCAGTCATAGATGGTGCTCCTAAGAAAGTGAGCACTGGTTCCGGACAAGCCGATTTTCTAGTGGAACAAGGCCCGGAAGGACGAGATGATTCTCCTTACTCGGATATCTCCAGATCAACTCATTATGAGAGAGTTCTCTCGTCGCCTCTATCACTTAAAGGTGATAAAGCTACTTTTTCGAGTCATCGTTCAAAGGGAGGTTGTCATGTCGGAACTGAAAGCGCCTCCATTCCTAGCATTCGACGATCTAAGACATCTGAGTCAAGTCTGTCTATCAAAACTGATTATGGAAATGGATCAAACGATATCATCAACCTGGGGATGGAATTTGAACTGGGGTTAGGTGGTTCTGTTGCACGGCGTCAACCGAAACGGAAAGAATCTAAGACAAACACAACAGCCCAATCATCCGTTGGACGCTTCGACGATATGCCTTCTGCTAATTCGCTGGCCGGCAACAACACGGGAGACGATGTGGTAGAAGCACCTAAACAATCTGATGTATCTGTGATGTCTGATGCCAACAGCCGTAACAGTTTACGCCACATCTTCTCAAGGAACAAAGAAGCACACTCCCCTAAATCGCATGGTATGGTTGTTTCAACCACAACGCCATTAGAAACTATTCAAATCCAACACAACAGCACTGCTATCCGAAACAATCACTCTTCTAAGAAGGATCCCATGCCGTCTTCAAACCAAAGAAAACAGCTTCAGCGAAGTGAGTTGGAATACTGGTCCGGCCTTTCTGTCCGTGCAGCAATGGCAGTCATGCAAGCCAACGGATCCGAAAAGATGGCACAAAAGGCTTCCAATATAATTCTCGACGAAGCAAGAAGGCAAAGTGGAAGAGAACGCAGTGGAAAAATGATGCGTGCCTTGTCTACGAAGCTTTCAGTTGCATTGTTGGAAGCTGGATGTGATCCAAATGTAGCGTCGGCTGCGGTACTTGGTGTCATGACTTACGAAAACAATTATAATGGTGTAAAATCAGCAGAATCAATGTTGTTTGACGACAGCAGCTCGATTTTGACAAATCCCAACGCCCGTGACAACGAGATAGGATCCATAGCTCCATCTCTTGCAAGCACCATTCAGTCAAACCCATCAGAAGAAGTAGTTTCTATCACTCCGTCGATTGCTTCAAAACAAAGGAAGCTAAAAACTATAGAGAAGCAGATTGCCGAGAAGCAAAGAGCCATCGAGGAAGCTGAATTACGGAATCAAGAAAAAGAGAGGGAGTTCAATAAACGAATTGAAGCGTTGAAATCAGCGGCCAACGAAAAATTGACTGCTTTAGATACGGAGGCTTCTCTGCTAGAGAAAGCTGGAGCATCACAAGCTGGCCGACAAGATGTAATAGCAAATGAAAGTAGAAATGTAACCCAAGAGGATGATGGCAAAGATGTGAAACGTGTCTTTCAAAATGGAGCTGATGACTTCGTGTTGTGGTGGTGTTAATGGATTTCGATTGCGTTTCGATCTTTTTGTGGAGTTGGTGTGAGATTGTGTTTCGAAGTCGATAAACTCAAACTCGTCTGAACAAGTGGCAGGCACAGGTGGATGAGGAGTTGAAAATAGGAGAGCTAGTAAATAAATAAATACAAAGTTAATCAGTTTAGATGTACCTCTCAATCATTGCAATGAAAGTCCGTCAGTAGATCGCAGAGGAGAGTGATTCCAACGATTAGCTTATCAAGTAGAAATAAGGACAATTGAATAGAAAAAAATAAACATTGAGAGTAACAAGCTCATCGTGGATGAGATATATTCTTCGATTGTTCCCCTCTTCTCTCCACCCCAACACATCATGTTGTCATGTCCGTAAGAGCAAAAGCCTCGCTTAGCGAGAGGCGAGAAGTGGCACGCAGACGCAACAGCGGCAGCTGACATAATAATATCATATTAATTTACACTGTTAAGGTATGATCAGTGCTGAAGTATACATAGAAGAAGTTTGTTCCAAATCAATTTGTTATTTTGCTGCAGCTGACATATTTTTGCCTTCACAACCGGTGAGGGCTGTCTGAGGCTATTATGAGGAGAGGGGCGACACAAGAGGCGAAGAAGTAGAGGAGGAATGATGACGCAATATGAATATGATTATTTCGCTGCTCCTTTGCAGCCTTCGGATTCAATTTCTGCTTGACTTTTTTTGCTCACATTGTAGCCAATTGGCCCCGGCTGTGTATTGCTTATTTGTATCTTATCGATAAGCGTTTATCTCTTTTTTAATTGATGCAGGGGGCAGGGGCAGCGGTGGACTAGTCATAATTGACGATCTGGAGCAAGAAATGGAGCGGCGAGATTTTCATTATTATGAGGCACGTGCCCAAGATGTGAAATTGGAGGACATCACATCTTGCGAGAAGAACGCCAACATTATTCGAATGCTTCGTGATGATGATCCTAACTTGAGAGATCTCACCATATGTCAAATTAACGACCGTTATTACTCTGTTTCTTATTTTGTGATCGGTGAAGGTGATGATTTGGGCTGGCTGGGTTATTTCATCGGTTGTAGTGAACATCTGCAAACACTTCACATTAAATACCTGCCTCAAGAGAGAGAACATATTGAAGCATTCATGGAGGGGATCAATCGCAATCGATCGATTAACAACCTCATGATTCGGGATCTCGGTGGCGCAAGTTTCCGAGGTCTGCGTACGTTTTTCACTAGCAACTATAATCTCGGTCTCCTTGGACTTGAATATTTTGACGTTGGTTTAGAGTGTGCACAAAGTATTGCTTCTGTACTGGGAGAAAGCTCACGTGAATCCTTCAAACATCTTGACTTTTCAAGATGTAATCTCAGTGATGAGGGATTTACAGAGATAGTCACGGCTCTGAGCATTCAGCCCCAGCTCGAAGAACTATATTTTGAAGGCAACAATATTGGTTCGATGGGCTGTATTGCTTTGGGAGCTACGCTGCGGGGATGGCAGACATCGAACTTGAGAATACTTGATCTTGATAAAAATGCCATTGACGATCAAGGGTTAGAAGCGCTGATAGCTGGCATTACTAATACAACCCTCAAAGAGTTGAAGCTTTCACACAACACCATGATCACAGGAGCTGGGTTGAGGTCTTTGAGAAATTACTTTCAATCCGAAAGCTGCACTTTGAGCAAACTTGCACTTTATGGTATCGACTTTGGTGACGAGGGGGCTGTGGCTTTAGCAGAGGGGTTGACGAGAAATAAATCATTGGAATGTTTGTATTTTGATCCAGACGACCCGGGTATCACTATCACAGAAGTTGGATGGGCTGCATTCTCAACGCTGTTATGTGATCCTTCTACCATCAACAGTGCCTATCTTTCAAACCACAATATTCTAGTGATTGGTGATCCTGATGATTATGAGGATGATACAGACACCCCTTCCGATATTAAACAATATCTCGAGTGGAATAGAGGAAGGCCGCATCAAGCTGCCATCTGTAAAATTCTCAAAAGCCAACCAGACCTCGACATGAAGCCCTTCTTTGAATGGAAATTGAAATTCCTTCCATTGGTAATGAACTGGTTTGAAGGATAGATATGCATGCGTGCAAATGATCTGGGAGAATCATTGCAAAGTGTCCAAAATAGACAATTCTCGGCAGTATACAAGTTCGTCCGCGAAATGCCCGACTTGGTGATGATCTCTTACTGGCAGCAGTTGATAGTGAATATTCAGGCACAAAAGCGGAGGTTAGATGTTGAAGAAGAGGCTGCATGGGTCAGACTTGGTGGTCGACCAAACATTGAGCGAAGCAGGGAGTTGGTAAGTGGTGGTGCTAAACGCATGCGACAGGTGTAGACGTGGATGTGGATAATTGAAATAAACAGAGTAAGAGTGTTTTGTCCATTGCAGGAAGTTGCGCAGTACAATGAGTAGCAGGTCTTGCTAAAAGTTCATACGCATTCAAACCATTAAAGTTTATTTCTAATGCATTTCCCCTACTAATAAATCTCGACGCACTACGTTCCCTCAACCAAGCACAACCTTTTTCGATGGGAACTTGCGCTTCAATGTTCTCGAGCTCATTTTTACTGCTGGCCCCATTCGCTTTGACTCACAAACTCCAATGGCAACCAACTTCTTCAGTTGAGTTGGGAGAATTTCCAAAGGTTGACCGGCGCTGTACAGATGAAGTATGTCCTGTTGTCGCGATAGCCACATCAAGAGTGCCTTGTCAGGATAGTCGTCTGGGATGTTCAAGTGCCCCTCTGCAGCTTTGAACATGGCAAGACGCTCAAAATAATTATTCCACAACGACCCATCATCCGAATTTTGTTGCATCAATAGCAATTTCCCACGTCGTTCAACAAACCAACGATACAACTCCTCGTGCTCATTTGCCAGAACAGACGAAGTTCCTCGACTCTTCAAAGCCTCGAAATCTTTGTTGAACTGCCTCCCTTTCCAGTAGAGATCGTTTTGGGTGGAGTTGTCGTCAGCTGGAATGTTGTCGGGAGAAGAGATGAATTGGCAGAAACTTCGAACCTCATCCTCGCTCACGGTGTTAGGTAAACATTCTCCAGTGAAGAAGTCAACTCCCGCATCTCTCAGCATTTCAAGCCTTGACGCGTGTATCATATCTCTCTTCCCTGCCCTTGTAAGTCGAAATAACTCTTTTTGCTCATTGACCCATTCGTGGAGATGAGGAAAGTCACTTGTGACATTGCAATCTCCAAACAAGTCACGATATCTTTTGAGCTCAAAGAGATTCTTCAACCAAATGACGTCACCCCTTGAGAGGTTCGATAAATCATCACGGTCGTTGCAGAATCCAATCAGGATCAACTTTTCAATCTGTGGAGTAGATAGTACACACGCGTCTCCCTTGGCAAAGTTGACAATGCCATTGTGCAAAGCAGAAATCCACATGCGGAATGCAGCATCACAATCGTACCAATCAGGAATGTGAGTGGATCCATATTTGATAGAAAAATCTTCTAATGTATGGAACGTTGAATCGAATGCATCATTGCCTTCGTAATCGTCTTCATCCACTAAGCTGTCCCGACCATTGTACGGAAAGGCGTGAAAGAATCCAGCTCTAGCCAAGAGTTTGAGCTTTTTGACACTCATGGTGATTCCTTTCACATTAGGTGTGCCACAAAGGAGTGCTGAAGCTGCATGACATTGCCTCCAACACCACGAATAATCCGACCAATCAGTCTGCGCAAGCAAATCACAAGCGTGCGGCTTCTCTTCTTCTGATAGACCTTCATACCACACTTTGAAGTCATTGAGATGAGCGCCCCACGTCTTCTTCGACTCTGAATCCACGTTCATTTTTCTTCCATTCCTTCCATCTTCATAGTCGGGACAGTAAGAATTCTCGTCACCTTCCACATCATCGTCGTCTTCGCACAAGGAGCTAAAGTCAGCAATCTTTACTTCTTTCAAGGCACTCATCTGTTCGGTCGTCAATCCTGACCATACCCCATCCTGCTGCAAAAGATACTTGGCACGCTGGCTTTCAACCCAAAGAGGGAAGATCGGCTCAGGATCAGAGCGAGGCACAATGGTATGCTGATGTTCATCGTAGAAGAAGCGTAAACCCTCCATGCACTCGTCCCAAAATAGCGAAGTGCGATACCAGTTCCAATAGTTGCGAGGGGAACCCCTGCTCGATTCTGGTCCGTACAAAGTCAGCTCGTGCTGCGTACGCAGAAGAGCGGCAGTCTGATTATCAGGCGAAACATCTTCCTCGCGGATGAAAGGAATCGACCAACCATCAGCTGAGTTGAATGCAAAGTTTCTCGGTTTGATCGTAGTCATCGGTGTTGAAGAGAGGGAATAAACGCCCTTCATCTCGGGAACAGTCAGTAGCCACTGCCTGTCTTCGTTTCTCCCATTTAAAACAGTTTGGCTCTCGTCGGATCTCAACTGAGGCAAGCGATTCAAAGTCAAATGGTATCGCTTGCGTTGGCGCAGTCTCCAGTGATAAAGCTTTTCATTAATGGCTGGGGTGCACACAGCTGTCCCATGGGTAATCTTGTAAACTTTCAAGTCACGAAGGCGCTCAAACCAACTCTTTTGATTTGCCGTGCTTTCCGTCCTAGATGCAGTGCTGCGTGTAGATACTCGAGCACCATCCATCAGGGTAGACGAAACCTTCTCTGGCCCAAAGCTCTTCGATAGTTCAGTCGAAATACTTGCTGAAAAGCTTGATGCATCACCAAGAGAAGCTTGGGCCTTGGCATCTTCAGCATCTGACTCCTGTTGCAACACTGCAGGAGAAGCGAAGAAGACATGCTCCAGGGCTGAAACCTGACCAGCTGAGAGAAGCAGAGCAGATGTTGAAGCGTCCTGCTTTGCCCTCTTGGATTTTCGCTGCTCTTCTTCATGGCTTGATCGTCTCTTCTTCCTCGTCGCTGCCGCAGCTTTCCCTCCAAACTCGCCCTTTTGCCGAAATTCGTGGTAATCATCTTGAACCTTCTCTGGGAGGCGATCTGCGATGTACTGGCGGAAGAAAGCGTTCCACTTGGAACGGTGGATCTCGCCGACCCTCAAGATTGCCTTAGATCCGCAGGCACCTTGCTCGTTGTACACCTTGCAGTTGCGATGGACTCTGTCAATATCACACAAGACGTGAAGGAGGATGTCCTCCATAATACTCTTTTCTCCGTCGGTAGAAATGATATGGTCGGCATAGCTGCCACTCTCCAATCTTTCGGAGATAATGTTGTAGTCGATCGGAGTATCAACAAAGTCAAGATAATCAGTGACGCTCTCCATGTCGACCGGCTCAGAGAAGTAATATCCGTAGTCATAATTCTTCAACTTTGTAAGAATCTCAGAGATCATGCTAAGCAATGCACAGCAAGTGGCGAAGTCTGAGCAGCCCTTGTAATCTGCATAAGCAGAACGGATCTTCTTGTCTCCGAAGGCATAAAACTTATTGGCTAGCTCTTCTCCCATCTGGACCTCCTTGTCTCGTTTGCATCGTTTGCATCGCCAATTCCTAGGCAAATAATCAATGCTAACCGAATTGCCACCATCCTTGGCGAGACATTTCGAGTGATACGCTCGAGGACACTTGCTACAGCATATAATTTCACCGCCATCATAGCAGACAATGCAATAGCCAGAGTTTCCGTCGTCGCTCACTTCACTGCCATCTTCTTCCCCTTCTTCAGAACAGTGGACCAAGGCGTGCTTTTCTCCCCTCTTATGCCCCTTCTTGGTCCGTACTGGGCGCTGCTGTTCAACACTCTCTTCTGCAACAGACGATTCATCATCCCAACCTGCCGTCGCCGTATTACTCCTTCCTCCGTTCCATTGTCCCCTTGTAGTGAAGTAGTTCAACGCATGACTTCCAATCTGTTTTGCATCGCGGGTGGGTACAAACTCCTCAGAAATAAGTTTCCACTTATTACCATATTTCTTGTGACCTTCAATGAAGGCATCATGCTCCTTGTCTGACCATGGCCCAATCCGGTAGTCATCCCCGCTTTCATCGTCGGTGGTATCTTCCTTCGCAACAACTTTTTTAGCAGCAGAGCGTCGACTTTTGCCCCGATTCACCTTGACTTGCTTCATGTTGACCTTACCACCATGCACCATACCATAATGAGTGTGCAACCCTTGCTTCGTCATTCCTTTCTTGTCACATTTGGGACAGTCATACGTCGGCTTTACTTCAGGAACCACCTCCTCATAATCCTCGTTACTAAACGAGGTACGTTGTTGACGCTCACGATCACTCTTCCTCGATGACTCCTTGCTCTTGGAAGAAGCAGCCAACTCCCGATCCGACTTCATAGCCATTCCCTTGGGGTTCATGTTGGGCCTAATAATCTCACACACGGAGTGAGATTTATCAACATGCGTCTCCAACGAGTCCAACGAGCCGTAAATCTTGGGTTTATCCGACGAGGGACAAAAGGGACAGGCGTATCTCACCTTGCTCCATTCAAATCGACTAACGTCTCCATTGTCAAGTTGGCCAGAGTGAACTCGCCCAAAGTGTCCATAAATACCCTGAGGGGCGAGGACTTTATCACAACTGGGACATTTACAAAGGGGAAGGCTCTGTTTAGTCTTCTTCTTGGTGGCAGAGGAGGTGGACTCACGAGAAGAAGTCTTCTTCCCAGATGATGATTCTCCTGGTTCGTACAGTTTAGCTTGAGGGGGGGAGCGTTTGGGCCGTCCAGTCGGCCCAACCTGCGTGGGCTCGGAGTTCCTCTTGGGTCTAGAGGAAGCCAGAGAACTATCCGAGGGAGACGCGTTGATAATCGTGTCTGCCGATAGTAGTGAGAATCCCTTGTGTTCCTTGTCGACGTGAATTTCCTTTGAGAATAAATAATGTTAATAATAGAACATGCATCATTTGGCAAGAGGAAGGTTGTTGTTAGTTACAATACATAACACCACAAACACACAATAATAACACATAAATATATAACTCACCAACTCCTCCACACTCTCAAACACCTCAAAATCCACCTCCTCATCCTTCGGATCCACCACACAAAACGGACAAGCATATGTAATCTCCTCATGATTCACCTGAGTCCTATGTTTCACCCCATAATGTCCAAAAAGTCCCCTCATTGACGTTAATTTCTTATCACATTCGGGGCAGATACATAATGGTTGTTTGTTTTTATCCTTAAAGGCACTGCCACCACCACTGCTGCTGGAATGACGTTGTTGGGCGGCAGCAGGAGTGGTGGTGGCAGTAGCAGTAGTAGGGGAGGTGATGGTATGTTCTTCCATATCATCATCGTCGTCGTCGTCGTCACCACCACCACCACCACCCTTCTTGCGTAAGCCTCGATCTTCCATGTCATGACGGTAGCATTTCCCACGTGCAAAGAGAGCACGTGTACAGCCTGGTTGGCCGCAGTGTCCCTTTTTGGTACGTGTGGCGCTATCTGCTGAGGATGACATTTTTGTTTTTGATGTTTGTTTTGATGTGTATTATTTATTTGACCCCCCTCCTACTCTCGCTCTTGTTTGTTGAGCCGTAAAAAATAAAAAGAGGACCTTGTAGTATTTTTGTTTTGCTTCTCTCTTGGAGATGGGGGGTTGCTCTCTCTCTCTCTCTCTAGAGATATGGCCTGCAATAATAATAAAAGAAGAGATTAGGGAGATAAGATTTAGTGAGCTTTAGAGCAAAGAATAAGATGTATTGGCCATTATGCAG
>JALLBJ010000247.1:20021-39414 GCA_036940105.1 Skeletonema potamos
CCCCCCCCCCCCCCCCCCCCCCCCAAGACGTTGTTTCCCTCCCAAAGAGGCAGTCGCTCCTCCCCCCCCTCCCCATCATATGTTGCGGTTGGGGTGGAAGATGCTTCGGCAGCTCCGGAGTAAAAATAACCGCAAGCCCTTTCTCTCTTTATGAAACATGTGGACATTAATAAAGACGGCTTAGGCATTCGACCCCACAAAGGGACGAAGCCGAGTCTCAGCCAGCCACCCACGGCAAACGGCTCAGTCGGTGAGCTCACAGGTCATCAACCCTAGAACAACCCTCAATGAATACCCCCCCCCTCCACCCATCCACCCCAAAACAAATCTCGATCTCACATAATATGAAACAAAGGGTCTCTCTTGGAACCACCTGCGGTAACAAACTTCCGGGCCCTGCCAGGTGGGGTTGGGTGAAAGGCAAGGCGGACGGAGGACGACAAGCTCCGGGATTTAACTCACCTTGTTTCCCAAAAAAATATATCCCCAAAACAGAGAGATGACAGCTCAACACTTTCAGATGATATTCTTTCAAGGCGAAAGAATGAATCACCTTTTTTCTTGCTGTTGGGTAAGGCCTCCTCGCTCTCTCTAAAAGGGAAAGGTGTAATGGATCTCTGTTATTACTGGAACGTGTCTTGGCGTCGTCGTCGGTCGTCCTTCGAAAAATGCTTGCTACCTTCGTGAGTCTTCAGAGCGTCTGTCCGTGTATTGATTCCCACGTATGAGATTTGGCGCCTTCCCTCCCTTCCCCCGCTTTTTTAGTTGGGCCGTCGAAAAGCGAGCCTTCGTGAAAAAGGTTTTTAGGCCTCTCGCCTCTCTCTCTCTCCTCCATTCATGTGGCCTTGGAACGCAAGAGCAATTGTCGTTGCAACAAAACCAAAACGAAGCAAGTTAAGTCTAACTACAACTGATAGTCTTCTGTCAGAGTTGCTGTTCGTCTTGCTCTTTTGGGCCAAAGCTACCCAAGCCAGCTGTGGATGGCTAAAGAGATACATACATTGCATCATATAATATCTCCTCGCGACCGATCCGATTCTACACTCTTTGAGCTCTCTTGGTTTTGCCCCCCTGCCAAAGTAAAAGAGCCCATCAGCCAGGGCTAAGCAGCAATTTATTGAATTATAATACCTCATCTCAATCTAATAAATTCAAAAAACAATGAAGAAGGTCGACAATACTAATACACTACGAGGTTTACTCCCAAGGTCCTGCCGTCAACATTGATGATACCAAGACGATGACAACATCATCATCATCAGCCGCCGCTGTCAACATTGATGATATCAAGATGATGACGACATCATCCAAGAAACATACTATCACCACCACCAACACCAACAACAACAACAATATGCAAGATCTGCTAAATCAACTTCTGCCAACAACCTTTCCAAATTCCAATTCATCCAATATTACCACTACAACATCCAATACCAACAATACATTCTCTTCTTCATCACAACAACAACAACAACAATTATTACCACTCATGAAATATCCCACCAAACTCATCACCACCATCGTTACACAATTACTATCTTACAATTTTACAAAGGATCAAATTACAAAAGTAATACTAGCATTATCATCATCATCATCATCATCATCACGTCATGATAATAATAGTATAATATCATTGGAGAAATCATTAGATTGGTTATGTTTGAATTTGAATTATGAGGAGTTGCCAAGTTTATTTGTGGATAAACATTTTAGTAGTAATATTGGATTATTGTGGAACAACAACAACAACAAGACGAACAAGAGGGATGATGATGATGATGAAATGGAGATTTTGACTGTGATTCGAGTAAAGGCTGTAGCAACAGATAGGAGAGCAGCAAGTGATGATGATGATGATAATGAGGAGGAGGATAATAATAATGATGATGATGATAATAATGAGGAGGAGGAGGAGGATTGTCGAGTTTTACAAGAGAATGATGGTGAGGAACTTTGGCTACTAACGAATAAAGAGATGGATGAGAAAAAGAAGGAGAAGAAACAACAACAACAACAGCAGCAGCAAGAAGAAGAAGAGAGGATGAAAGAGGATCATAAGAATTGGGTATTGCAACAATATGAATACGAAGAGGAAGAAGAAGAGGATGAGAATGATAACAACAATAACAACAATTACAACAAAGAATCATCATCATCATCATCACCGCAATCACTATCACCAGAAGAAAGTCGTTTGCAACACGAAGAAACCAAACTCCACCTCCTCGAGGCCGACTTAAACAACGATGCTAATAATTACATGCGTTCTCAAGTCGAAATGAAGCAGTTGCAAAATGAGGTTAAAAAGATGAGGCAGATGGTGAATGGGTTAAGAAGGAAGGTGGAACGGATGAAGATGGCTGAGGAGGAGGAGGATGGTATGAAGAAGACGACGAGGCAGGCTCAACGACAACAACAACAACAACAACTGGTAGAACAGAAGCAAGAAGAGAGGGGGGTGGATGAGGAAGACGACGAGGAAGAAGAGGGTGGTGGTGATGCAATGTTTGACTTGTTCGGAAACAGTGGTGATGACGATGATGACGACGACGATGATGATGGCGATGCTGCTGCAGTTGCAGCTACCAACCAAGCAACTTTATCACCAACCAACAGTACTACTACTACTACAGCAATTTCTACTACAACTACCAAATTATTAGATTACACCATCCCCACCGGATGGACAGGCACCACGCCACAGAAGAAGTTAGATGAAGTGCTTAAAAAGCAACAACTCCCACGTGCCAAGTATGCAAAGTTACCAACGAATTCAGGGTTCAAGCTCATTATAACCACCATGGATAAAGAAATCAACGACCACACTTCTACAAAGAAGAAGAAGAAGAAGAAGACGAAGAAGCAACAGCCACAATCCATCGAAAAACAATATGAAGCAAACTATCGTGACTTTACCACAACAAGTAGTCTCAAAGACTATCTTGCCACATTTGCTCTATACGAACTTAATCCATCATTACCATTGTATTCAGTTTTTCCTGGACCATTTCGTGAGTTGTGGTTATTATGGATGAACGAAAAGAGGGAGATGAGAGAGAATGAACAGAAGGAGTTGGAGGGGGAGAGGAAGGCATGGATTGATCATTTGATTGGTTTGATTGAGAGTGTGAGAATAGAGCAGAAGGGTGAGGTTGATGATGATGATGATGGTGGTGGTGGTGGTGGAATTAGTGGTAAAGTGTTGGAGAATAATAACGATAATGAAGATGAATGTGGGCATGATGACGTTGTTGATAATTGGGAAGATGATGAGATTGAAGACGACGCAGTAGTCCGTATTACTACCAACGAGGCCTCATCTACAACTGGACTGAAACCACAAAGGGAGTTCCTGAAACGCACTTCTACCCCGTCATACCAAAAGATGAAGGTAATACGTGACACTCTTCCGATGTCACAATATCGTCAGGTTATTCTTGACACAGTGAAGGAGCATCCCGTAGTGATTTTACAGGCAGATACTGGAGCTGGTAAAAGTACCCAGTGTGCTCAATTTATTCTAGAGCAAGCCCTCCTGGATGGGATGGGAAATGCAATTGACATAATTTGTACCCAACCTCGACGAGTTGCTGCAACCTCCGTAGCCGAACGAGTTGCAGATGAAATGGTAGATTCATTGGGGAACATGGTGGGATATCAAATACGTATGGAGTCGAAACGTAGTTCTCAAACAAAGGTACTGTTTTGTACGACGGGGGTTGTATTGCGGAGGCTACAGCATGATCCTAATTTGTCAGGAATTACACACGTTATTGTTGATGAAGTTCATGAAAGACAGCAGCAGACTGATGTCCTTTTGATTATTCTGAGACAATTACTTCAAACGACTCGTCGAGATTTGAAAGTCATCTTGATGAGTGCAACAATGGATGAGACGTTGTTCTGCTCCTTTTTTCATGGGGCTCCCATTATTAGCGTCCCAGGACGAACTTTCCCCGTGGTCAACTACTACCTCGAGGATTTGTTGGAAGCTACCAATCATTTAATCGAAGAATCTTCCCGTTATGCTTTGAGAGAGAATTATGGTGGCGAAAAGACGCAAATGACGATTACTTTGCGAGGTGGTGAAAAGCGGAAGCAAATGGTGGATTGTTACAGTAATCCCCTTTCTTCTATGGAGTTGGATGAATCATTTTATCCTGGCTTCAAGATGACTACAAGGCTAAGCTTATCGCGTGTGAATGAGGAGGCCATTAATTACGACTTAGTGGAAGATGTGCTCATGTTACTTCTGGTGAAGAGAGACTACTCCGCATTGGCACCCCCTGAAGGCGCTGACATGTCCGTTGGATCGGTCCTAGTGTTTTTACCAGGACTCGGGGAAATCAAAGCACTTGCCGAGCGATTGGAAGGAAATAGAAACTTTCGTTCGTGCGATATCATACCAATGCACAGTACACTCTCTTCAAAAGATCAACGCAGGGCATTCACCCCTGCTATATCAGGAAGAACAAAGATAATTCTCGGAACAAACATATGTGAAACGAGTATCACACTTCCTGATGTGGTTTGTGTGATCGACTGTGGGCGTGTTCGTCAAGTCACAAGGAACAAAAGAACAGGAGGCAGAATGTTGATACAACAATGGTGTGCTAAATCGAGCTGCAAGCAACGTGCGGGCAGAGCGGGTCGAGTGCAGCCGGGCATGTGTCTCAAACTCTACTCTTCAAATACAGCGGAGTATATAATGAAAGCAGAGAGTGAGCCCGAGCTGAGGCGTGTGCCATTGGAAGAAGTGTGCATGTCAATCTTGGCTAGCGGCTTCTCCGACAATTGCTTGCAGTTCCTCAGCCAAGCTCCTCAACCACCATCTATTGATTCTGTTAGAGCTGCCGTGGACGTTTTGCATCAAATAGGAGCCGTTACAGTTACAGCTGACAATGAGAAAGAAAGGCTCACTCCTCTTGGTTTACATTTGGCCAAACTTCCAGTCGACGCTCGAATTGGAAAGATGATGATTTTTGGCGTTCTCTTTTGTTGTATTGAGCCTGTACTCACTATTGCAGCAAGTCTTTCGTCTAAATCTCCCTTTGCAGAATATTTTCATGACGACGGCACGGCGAAAGCAAAGCAACGACAATTTATGGATCCCGATTCGGACTTTATTTCGTATATCAACGTGTGGAAAGCATACAGTAAAGCTGCAGAAGCATCCGTTAGTGCGGTGGGGAAATTTTGTAAAAAGAATTACCTCAATTTTGTTGCCCTGCGTGAGATAAGTGACGCTCGCCGACAATATCTTGATCTGTTATGCAGCATCGGTTTCTTAGATAAGTCAGATGCAGCCGAATTGCAACAATCTGCTTTCAATAGACACGCCAACAAGTACGAGCTTGTTCATGCGGTCTGTGCAGCCGGCTTGTATCCCAACATTGCCCGTCTTGATCAATCGCCAACAATAAACATCAGTTTATGGCACAATACTGAACGCATATATTTCCATGGCAAGTCGACAAATGCTGCAAAGAAGCGGTTCCAGAGTTCAGACAAATGGTTAGTATTCCACGAGAAATTCGGCACGACACATCGTACTTTTGTAGCTACTACCGCATTTGTTCATCCATTTGTATTGTGCCTCTTTGGGGGATCTGTAGTGGTGAAGCACACGGAGAGAAGGGTCGTAGTTGATGGTTGGATGGATTTATCAATGGCAGCCCAGGTAGGCGTCTTCCTCCGTGAAATTCGAAAGCAGCTTGACTTGATTCTGGAGAAAGTATTTCAGCAGGGCGACAAGAAAGAAATCAAGATGATGGATCATGATATGATAGAAGGCATCGTCAGCATTCTTTCTCCGTGAGCTGCCGAGCAGCGATGATTCCCTTCGAGATCTAACCATGTAGAGGTAATGTGTGGAGCCATCGCTCCAGCCCCTCACTCTATATATTTATTGCAGCTCCCTGTCGCACCTCGTCCCACAATGTGTATGTGCTTCATTTTTCGTCCAAACGCTTGTCGCGGTGGCTCGGCAAAAAATGGACGAAGATCGTAAGATTGAGCACGAGGCTACTACCGAAGATAGACTGGGTTGAACCTCTGGCTAGAGAAGTGGTAGATTGTTGATTAACACCAGTGTGTACAAACTTCGAATAAATGAAACATGCTTGGTAAACTTTTGTTGACTCATTTGTAGTTACGATTACAAGTCCGAGAACATGGGTATTGAAGTTCACGACGCATATCCTGAGGAATCGGGAACAGGACCGACTTCAGTGGTCAGTAGTAACGAGGTTGATACCTCTCTTAAATTAGATTCTAGATTAGAAGAAAACATTGGAGTCGATAGTCCACTCTCACTCTTATACTCACATGCCCTCAGCTCTAATGAAGAAGAGGAGGACCATAATGCTGTAGTTAGCTATCACATACCGGTACCGAAATTGACTAAACCGGAGTTGCCAGACAACATGACGCCAATAACCATCATGTTATGCAAGACCATTGGTCTAATGCCGTCCGCACGACTCCTGAGAATTCTGATGGATTCAGGAACGACGAAGACGATGATACACAGACGTGTACTACCAAGCGACATCCAGCCCAAGAAACTGTCGCAGGCGAAACCTGTCAGCACGCTAGCTGGTACGATGACCGTCACTGACACCGTGACTCTTCGCCAGATCAAACTCCCAGAGTTCGACAAGAATCGAACCATCGATGAGTGCAAAGCGTTAGTCTTTGACTCTCCCTGTCAATACGATGTGTTACTGGGAGCCGACCTTCTCAAGAAACTAGGCGCGAAACTAGACTATGAGAACGGAGTAGTGGAATGGTTAGGAAACACCGTTCCCATGAGAAACTCGCACCTGATAGGTACGACAGAGTATAACCATATGCTCGACAGCTTCTATCTTCAAGAAGAAGAGGAACTCTTTGAATATGAAGCCTACATGGATTATTACATCAGCTCTGGCTATGATCACGCCTACGCTGAAGAAATTCTCGATGCTAAATACGACCAAGTCGACATTGAGGAAGTCGTTCAGGCGCAGACTCACCTAGACGACGCACAGAAGCAGGATCTGAGAGAACTGCTCGGTGAACACACTAAACTCTTCGACGGAACACTCGGAGTTTATCCACATAAAGAGGTACACATCGATCTAGAGAAGGATGCGAAACCGGTTCACGCTCGAGCCTATCCAGTACCCGAGATACATAAAGCTGCTTACAAGAAAGAGCTTTTTCATTTAGTCAAACTAGGTGTCCTAGCGTATCAAGGACCGTCAGATTGGGCGAGTCCCAGTTTTATTGTTCCAAAGAAAGATGGACGAGTCCGATGGCTTAGTGACCTACGTGCACTCAACAGATGCATTAGGAGGCAACAGTACCCGTTGCCTAGAATCAACGACATCCTAAGAAAGCGATCAGGATACAAGTTCTTCACGAAATTGGACATTAGTATGCAATACTATACCTTCAAACTTGACGAGGAGAGTCAAGACCTATGCACAATAGTGACTCCATTCGGGAAATTCAAATACCTTCGCTTACCAATGGGGTTGAAGTGCTCTCCAGATATCGCCCAGAGCGTTATGGAGGAAGTCCTACGAGGTATTGACGACCTAGACGTTTATATCGACGATGTTGGTATCTTTTCCAACTCTTGGGAGGACCACTTGCGAGTTCTCAGAGTTGTCTTACGCCGATTGCAGGACAACGGCTTCACAATCAATCCACTTAAATGTGAATGGGCAGTCCAAGAGACGGACTGGCTTGGCTACTGGCTTACGCCCGAGGGCTTAAAACCATGGAAGAAAAAGGTTGACGCCATTTTGCAGATGCAAAAGCCTACTAATATTGGTGAACTGCGTACCTTCTTGGGTGCAGTGAACTACTACAAGGACATGTGGCCATCTCGTGCACATGTACTGAAGCCCCTCACGGATATGACGGGCAAAAAGACGTTTTCTTGGACAGAGGAAATGGACGAGTCGTTTCTCAAGATGAAAGCGATTCTCTCGATGGATGCACTTTCTGCTTATCCAGACCACAATAAACGATACGACATCTACACAGACGCATCTGATTACCAGATGGGCGCGGTGCTTATGCAAGAAGGCCGCCCTGTAGCTTACTTCAGCCGCAAGTTGAATGCAGCTCAGAAGAATTACACAACGATGGAGAAAGAGCTCTTATCCATTGTTATGACGCTCAAGGAGTTTAGAACCATGCTTCTAGGCGCAGAGATCCATATCCACACGGATCACAAAAATCTCACCTTTGCTAACTTAAACACGCAACGAGTCTTGCGTTGGAGAATGTATGTAGAAGAGTATGCCCCTACTCTGCACTATGTTCCAGGCCCCAAGAACATCTTGGCCGATGCCTTCTCACGACTGCCGAAGAGCGGTACGGAGGACCAATCTAATGAGCAACCCGAGCTGGACGAGTGCTTCGCTGCTTGGGAAGAAACATTTGTGCCTGACACAGACCAGTCAGAATCACACCAGAAGAGTTTTGCGCTATGCTATTACTTAACCAGAATTCCTCCATCTGATGATGAAGTCATGGTGGGGAAGAGCAAGATCGAAGAAAACAATTTTAGCTTCCATACTCAGTGGCTGACGCCAGGAGTTGAAGTGACTTATGACGAACGTGACGACAGTCAACGACATGACAGGAATGTCATTCCTACTTCAATAGTGGACGATCCGGAGCTGCTGGATTGTTTCCTTAATCTCCCACAAGATAATAATGGGCTTGAATCGCCGTTACAATGGGAACACGTGGCTCAACAGCAAGCCGCCGACGCAGAATTGCAAGGACTTAGACAAAGATCCCCTGAGCAATATCATCTTAGACTCATCCAAGGTCATAATATCGTCTGCTACACGAAGATCGGCGATAATCACGATACGCAATGGAAGATTGCATTACCACGGAACATGATTCCTCAAACACTTACCTTTTTCCATGGAGTACTTGGACATCCAGGCGCGCGCCGCCTGAGAGACACTCTGAAGGCTAGATACTTTCACCCAGAGCTGCGAAAGTTCTGCGAACAATATCATTGCGACATTTGCCAGCGAGAGAAGCTGCCTGGTCCTGGTTATGGATTCTTACCAGAACGCGAACTTAACGCTGAACCTTGGTCAGAGGTTGCAGTTGACTTAATTGGTCCGTGGAAGATTGATGTCAACGGACAAGAACTTGAGCTGAACGCTCTTACCTGCATCGACACTACTACCAATCTAGTTGAGCTGACTAGGATTGATCACAAAGATAGTATACACATACGAGACAAGTTCACGCAAACATGGCTATGCCGTTATCCCCTCCCTCAACGCTGCGTGCATGATAATGGAGGAGAGTTCACTGGATATGACTTCCAGCGACGACTACAAATATTGGGAATCAAGGATGTCCCTACAACTTCTCGAAATCCACAAAGCAATGCTGTCTGCGAAAGAATGCATCAAACAGTCGGTAACGTGTTACGTACCCTTCTCAAATCAAATCCACCACAAAATCTACAGCAAGCTAATGACATCCTCGACGCGGCTCTGTCAACAGTTATGCATGCTCTTAGGGCTAACGTCAGTACAGTCCTCGGTGGCTCTCCAGGAGCCTTGACCTTCGCCAGAGACATGTTTGTCAACATTCCCCTGATAGCGGACTGGCAACTTATCACGTCAAACAGAGAGCAGTTCGTCAACGAACAACTACGACGCGCGAATGCGAAAAGGCGTCGTTACGACTATGTCGTAGGACAGCGTGTCCTCAAGAAATTACACAAACCTACCAAGCTTGGCAACCGAGTGTCAGGCCCTCATGATGTCACACAAGTCCATGTTAATGGGACAATCACTATTTTACTCAGACCAGGAGTAACAGAACGAATCAACATTCGCAGGGTGATTCCCTACCGAGTGTAACCGCAAGCCCCCATGCGAAGCAACGCGACTCCAGCGTTGGACCGAGGGTTTTCGAGCTTTCCCTCAGAGGTTTTACTTTTTTCCTCACTCATCTTCAAATCAGCGCGCTGTCTGTACTTTGGCCAAACCTCCTCGGAGGAAGTACAGTTGCATTTCTTTTATTCATTCTCCTTGATCACTTGGTATCAATGATCATGGTGGGGAAGAGTGTAGTGCCCGGTACGACTATTACACTAGTACTGGCATTACCTGGGTATTTTCTGGAATCCTGAAAGACAGAATCCAGCGAGAGTATGGAATGACGTCGTCGGCGGTGATATCTATTTTAGTTTCTACAAGGTGGTGACTTACGCCGTACATACATAAGTAGATGGTAGGTAGATCCCCCGTCAACACCTCCTCTCCCGCAATAGATACATGAATCTTAAAAATTTTATAAATCTGATCGACCAGTTATTACATGAATATTCATTCTACCCTTTCATTCGGGTCATTCTATGCATAGACAGAGCAAAGAAGCTACAATCTTTTCAATGATGGCAGAGCAAGCAGACGATCAAGAGATTATTCACACTTACACGGGAGGGCAAGATGTTGTTCCTCGTAATGCCACTCATGTCCGCGTACATAAATCCGTCAAAGTCATTCCGTCCAGGGCATTCTTTCGTCATCCTCATCTCGTTGAATTTTTGAGTCATGATGGGGTGGAAACAATTGAAGGAGGTGCATTCTGCTATTGTCCTTCTTTGAAACGTGTAAAAATGTCAGGCGTCAAAAATGTCGAGGCGAATGCATTCTATGAATGTGAAGCCCTGACGAATGTTGACTGTGACGAGCTGGAAACAATTGGACGCAGTGCATTCTTTTGCTGCAAATCTTTGAGGAGCATGAACCTGCCATCTACCGAGATCGTCGAAGAAGGGGCATTCTTTAGCTGTGACAATCTGGTAGATTTGACGTTTGGGGACAAGCTGGAGTCAATCGGTGAGTATGCATTGAAAAAATGCCCCTCTTTGACACGTGTCACCATACCGTTGAAAGATGGTATGATTACTCATGATGAAATATTTCAAGAGTGTCGATCACTATCATGCGTAGATCTTGTTGGGGGGATACACGCAACTATAGCCGCTTTACATCTGGAGGAGTGGAGAGATGAAATGAAAGCAGAAATTGGTCGCATCAATCAAGTTCTTCCTAATACAGACGCTGGAACGTCATTCTATGATGGTGGTAAAACAGGAGAAAAGGCTAGGGTGATACGAATGTGGATTTCATCAGTTCTTCACAAAATGAAACACTACAAAGCAGAGCATCGTACTTTAATGAAAGAGGCTACAACTACACTTGAGCTTGCTTTGTGGAAGAGCAGGCTTGTCGTCACTGTGCCTGTGGAAGGGGATGAAAATTGGAGAGCAGAGTGCCGTAATAACTGCGGTGCACAAGTTGTCATTCCAAATGTATTGTCGTTTCTCGAGATTAAAGAGCCAGAGCAGTCCTTTTCCTCGCTTCCAACTGAATGACAACATGCATCACTTGATAGATGTGTAAGAGTATCTCTTGAGGTGCAATAGTAAAAGACTAAGTTCTTGCAACCACTATTCACTCTCCTCTTTTTGCCATCGAACCTGTACTTTCGCCAAAAGCCTATTTTCAATGGGACGACACGACAAATGGCACATTTGCGTGATGAATGGAATAGACGAATGAAAAGACTCGCTACGCTCGAGGTAGACTCATTCGTTCGTGCAACTAAATTTAGATTTATTCACTATTATCATCGACCCATTTCTTGTAGGCACGCGGAATCTTAGGGATTGTAACATCATTGTAAACGGGTTTGGAGGCCGCCCCTCTATCAATGTCTAGCAATAAACGTGCGACACGTCGGCTCTCTTCCTCCATTACCTCGCAGAATTCGAGTAAAGAAGGGGTATTGGGGAACAATTCATTGGTGTGCCTGTTTAGCGCTCAAGACCGTTGTTCGTACGGTTCATAATCTTCTTGTATTTTCCATCCTCCTCGCAAATATTCCAACTATCAAGAAGGGGCATCCATTGCTTGTCGAAATACACCTAGAATGCATCCCATTCAGCAACAGTACGTCACGCTTCCTTTACCGATGTTCCTTCGTGTGTAGTGAAAAACACGACCATGATCACCGAAACGGATCGACGGAGGACATATCGCATTCTTCTCATCGAACGATAATTTACCGCTCATTCTAAACGCGGCTTTCATAAGTTAGAATGACAATACAAAGAACGAATGTAGAACGAACTGCGGGGCATTGAGACGATGGTTGTGAGCTAGGACGTGTCCAAAAAGTGTTGAGGACAGAGCGCGCCATATTACCCATGACAGAGCGCGCCTATTTGAGGCCATTTCGGCTGTTCTAAATTTAGAACGTTCTATTTTTAGAACGGCTTCGCCGTTTTCCATAAGCAAGACCAAGGCTGGAAGCCACAGCCAAAGGAGGAATCAGTAGGACAGTTCCCCCCCTCCCCCCTTTAATTAAACTTACTCTTGCTAAGTTGCAAGACCACAATACCGTGCTGAATAAGAAAGAGCCAACTGTGTTCCAAATCTCATAAATTTCGTCGTCATAAAGATTACATCAGTACTTGTATCAATAAACAAAGCGATCACAGTATCCAGAAGTCATCGAGTAGACAATCATGTTAGTTCAATCTTATTTTTATATCTTCCTTCCCTTCCTCTTCAACACCAACACCGACACATCATTGGCAGCAGTCTCAAACGATCAGAGTGTTAGACGTGTTCAGGATGACCCTTCTTTGACTGCCTACATTACCTGTATTAATGACACTTCTTATATCCGCAAATATAGATTCGACGCAACAATGTTTAATTTGATGAAACAATACAGGGCAGTAAAAAGCATCTGGGATAATGTGAATGTGGATTATTCATTCTATGCTGATGGTAAAGATTCTTTTACTAATGCCCTTGTCAATGAGTGCACCATATTGGGTGGTAAGTTGGACTGAAGGAGATAATTATCATCTTTAATCATCTTTACCATCTAAATCTAAATCTGACCCCATGTGTCAAAATTTTTTCCGATTTATTTCATCAAGGTTATCTAGTATATACTTATCGTCAAATTGGAAATACATGCCAAGGCGTAAGCGTTCGGACCGACGCATTTTCTTATGAGTGCTATGCAGCTTCCTGTTGGAATTGGCTAGACTTTAATTATATCTATGCGCAACTTCCCAGTTATCATTTTGACTGCAGCATCTACGATGCCCAAGAAGCATCATTTCACACCAATGGTGTCTCCAATGGTGACTCCGATGTTGACTCCAATGGTGTCTCCGATGTTGACTCCAATGGTGTTTTCGATGGCGACTCCAATGGTGTCTCCGATGGCGACTCCAATGGTGACTCCGATAGTCCTAGTCCTAGACCTTGGCCGATGATCGTTGGCGGCGTAATAGCTGGATTATTAGCACTTGGAGCTGGTTTTCATTGTGCTATCAGGTGTTGTTGCAATGACAACAGATGTTGCAATGGGAACACCATATTAGCATGATACCTCTATAAAAATAATTTTTGTGGATAGGGTTGGTTTGATGATTCGAAGCAGTTCGAAGAGCATATTAATCTAAATAGAGTGTTAGTAGAGACTCCACTCAATATTTCACCATCATTCCGTGACAGCGATTATTCAGTAGGTTTTATGAGCATTAAACTCATTGTTTTCCCTTGTGAGCAATGCATTCTTGTTTGTAATTGTAAGATAAAGTGCTAGCTACGACATTATCTGCATTCGTTTCGTGTCAGCCTGGCATCTCAAACGGCTTCCTTTTCAACAACCACAAGTGATTGATAAATCCAAGTTCAAGATGTCTCAAGCGTCATTTTTTAAAAATGAAAAGGACATCATTTGAAAAGAAACGAAGACAGAGGCTTTTGATTACTTCCTCCTTGTTCCTCACCCACCAGCAGCACCGCATGCAGATGCCATTGCTTCGATTTGCTCTCTCGATAATGTGAATCCTGGAGCAGCAGATTTGGTTGTGAGCCGTGGATACTTGGATTGACAATTAGTGAGAGCAGCTCCAGTTTCTTCTACGGGTCGTTTTCTTCCTGACACTGTTGTTTCTCTGTTTTGAGGCGAGGACATGGATTGAATGTAACCTAACGTTGCCTTTCTTGCAGCATCCACTATTGCATTTACATTGACATGGTCTGCAAACTTATCCACAAACAATTCTGCCGACTTGACCGCCTCCTTCAATTGATCCTCCTGCGATATACTGGCTACATTTTCTCTCGCATTTGTCAGCGCTGGAATCTGTGGAATGTATCCAAACGCTTGTTTGTCTGGTTGGAATTTATCAAAGCACATTTTGCTTCATTGNTACATGTCAATGGCTTCCTTGCAATTGTCAAGTGAGTAGAAACCATCAAGATTCATCTTGTTGAAAATAGCTCCAAGTACTGGAACATGTCGATGAGAGAAATAGGTTGCATTGATGTTAAATGAGTCAATGGCATCGCCAACTCCTGATTTTCCAATAAGCAATACAGGCACCGGAACTCTTTCAGTTGTCGCGGCAGTAGACCCAGGAACAGAAAAGACCCTCCCACAAGCCTTTGCAACACTAGCATTATCGGTCCCAGTAATGCTTCCTACAGCAGGATAACCAACTCCGTCAATAATAACAACCTTTTTGCCTATCGCCAATGTGTCCACCGCCTCACTTGCCTTTTGAAGCAAATCATCGGAAGTTTCACCAGTCTCTCCCTTCAGAAAGGATCTCGTGAATCCCTTGTAATACACAATTGGCCCAATTGGAACACATGAAGTAATTCCTTTATGTTTGCAAAACTCTTCGACTAATTGGATTGCCTCACATTGTGTTGCCGGCTTTATGTAAGCAAGATCGGATGGGGCATACTTGCCAGATTTCAGTAAAGCACCGAGAAGACCCTAAGAAAAGAGTGGTGGTAACACACATGTCAGAATATTGAGGAAATGCATTATTTATCAGATAAACGAATGACCTTACCATGCAGATGGAGCTTTTCCCTACTTGTGATTTGTCTCCGGCAACAAAGATTCGTATGGCTGGTTCATTGTTCTTGATTCTCATGGTATTTGTAGGGGCAATTCGTTGTTTTTGTTTTGGTTGCGGTGGAAGAAGATTTCCGTGTGCATCGAAAAGACGTGACCAAGCTTCCGTCAACGATGTCGCAAGATTTTCTCTGGCTATTGAAGAGGGGCGTTTTAGATCAGATCGAGGTGTCTCCTCCATTTGCTCTAATTCCCAATCATGAGCTGCGATTGTCTCTGACAAAACCTGTTCCAAATTACGACATTCGACATATTCAATCCTCGTTTGGGCGTTGATATTCGTGTTTGCTTCTGTCGTGTTTTCAGGGTGGTGTGCAAGTAGAAGAAGGCAGGGTAACTCCGATGGAGCCTCCAATCCGCCCTCATGTAAACTCTTTGTGCAAACGTCAAGAGACTCATCATCTTCATCTACTTGCACCGAGAGGTAGATTACATTATTACCCATTGAAGAAGCCTCTTTCAATAACGAACAGCGCAGCTTTTCCACTGTCGGTACGGCAACAGGTCGTTCATCGCTTTGCACCGACCAAAATCGGGCGTTCCATGAGCCGTAGAGTAAAATTACTTTGACTGGATTTCCCGGCAAAGGTCTGACTGCTTCCGATGCGGAGACTTCTTCATGTCGGTACCGATACGCCCAGCCGCCCGTCATTTGTGAAATGAAAAAATCGTTGGTTTCAAAATAACCTGTCTATAGTACCCAGAGAAGAGTGCACATCATGATGCGTTGCATGCTAATAGTTTGTTGACATTGACATCTCTAATGACATCTGCGTTGGGTGGGATCTAAGTATCTAAAAGTAGGGGAGATAAGTAGATACTATACCATCTGTAAGCTAAGTACTAAGTACGTCCCCTTTCGGTGAATCTCCTCGCCAGCAACACCTTCTCACTTTGCTTCCTCGAGAGCTCTCGCATTACAATACTTGATAAGAAAACCTAGTTCATTTAACAGCTACCATATCTTTCGTTTGCACCACTGATTGTTCTTTCTTCTACATATTCCTACAACTCTTCCTTCCTCCTTCAAACCATTGTTCTGGATCAGAGCGTAACGTTTGGGTCAGACTCAGACTCTCCTTCACTGGTCTTGTTATCAGCCGAGACATCACCCGCTTGCTCTTGTTGCTTAAGGCCTACGGGCACAAACCCAGCCGTTTCGCTGTAAGTCAACTCCTCAGTTTTCGTTGGCCCACCGCCGATCTTCGTCACGGAGAAAAAGCGCGGCTGAGATACCTCCTCCTCCTCGTCGTCGTCGTCGTCGTCGTCGTCACTCTCCTCGGTGGAAGATTCTCCCTTGCAAGGAACGTACTCATTCAAAATCTCCTTAAATGATCCCCACTTTCTATTTTGCCAGTCGTTGGAACGATCTCCCATGTCGACTTCATCCCAATCGGGAATTCCCGCCAATTTGCGTGACTGAAAAGCCCAAAGTAACTTTCCACTAAGCTCCGCTACCACACTCTTGGAGCTCGTCAACTTCATCGCTTTTACGAGTTGGGGGAGAAATGTAAACTTGAGTTCGTCACTGCACCTGTTAAGCTCAAATTCCGTCCCTCCAATCATAAAAAACAATCCTCCAGTTTGTTTCGCCGCCCATTCCCTCCTACGCGCTTCATTACCGACAGTAATGATTCTTAGAATGACATTAATCAACTCCCATGCACACTTTTCTTCACCGCGTTCGTACAACTCCTTTTCGAAAATCTCCTTATCGATAATGTTACTCATGTACCTCATACAATCCGATGGATGATATTTGTACTTGTTATTTGACCACTTGTGCTTCACTTCGTCGGGGGGGAAACACTTTTTGAAAATTCGTTCTTCAAGTTTTTCTACATTGGGTGGTTTCATTGATTTGGCCCGCTTCTTTGGTTGGAAGACACCAGTGTCCTCATCCATGGTGCCTGCTGCCCTTTTTGCTTCTCCACCTGCTCCAGACTCGTTCTGTAAAAGACGTAAGACCAAGTCGTACCGTTTTCCGGATGTGATCAATCCCTTGTCGCGACACATATTTTTGAGATCTTGATTGGTATATGCGGTATTACGCTTGGAACCCTGCTGGGCTGGAGGCACTGTACCAATGCCAATGCTGCTGCCATACAACTCATCACAGCTACCATAGTCTGCCTCAAATCTTGCCCGGCTAAAACGCTCAGGTGCATACTCGTAGGCATAATCACAAGAGAGTTCACCATGACAAAGGCGAATGCATAATTCATCTTTCGTACCAGACACGGTCAATTTGGCTGCCCTGCAGAGACTCTTCAATTCGGTGAGTGTTAATTTCTCAAACCAGTTGTTGTATTTGTGCTTTTGGGTGGATGATTTCTTCTTCTGCCATCCGCCTGCGCTGAGGTAGGCGGCAAGATAGGACATGGTTAGTTGTTTCGAAGTAATATATGGATGGTGACTTCCTTTCACAGCCAGTATGGTATTGTACTAACAAGCTCCGTTGTTTCCTTTCAATTTTATGGCATCGCATTTTTTTTAGCGCGATGTGTGCGTGATGGATATTGAGGTGCACCTTCGCCGTTTTGTCGCTGCTTTCCCTCCACCCACCAAAAGGACTCCAAAAGGAGCGCGAGAGCTACAATGACGAATAATACTGCAGCTGCAGCCAAATTGGAAGATGAAGAGTGCTACCCTATTCTGCTACCGCTGTTGCTGCTACGTCGTTGTCATTATCTATCATCTGGCCTTACATGTCCATGGTTTCAGTGGTGGTGGTGGAGGCGTGCAATTAGTGTTACCCTGCATATCACGTGCACATAAAAGAAGAAACCGAAGACAGCAGCATTTGCATCTAAGCGTCGCCGTCGTCGCCCCACCAGAAATTGCCATTGACACCAACACTCTCCTCTACCAAGCCTACACGGCACTAACTGTCAAGGAAATCAAAGATATACTTCGCCAATATGGGGCCAAGATTACTGGGAACAAGAGTGAATTAATCGATCGATTAGGAGACATTTTAAATGGAAGGGACAACTATGAAGAAGATGAACAACATCCTAGGTATGTTGCCAAGGTGAAACAAAAGACGTTAAAGGAATATAATGAAATGACATTAAATGAACTTAGAGAGTTATTGAGGGAAAGGGGGTTTGATTCGGAGGGGAACAAGCGTGAATTGGTTCATAGGATTTTGATTTCTGGATATGAAGCTAAACCGCAACTGTTTTCTGTGGTCCGGGATAATAACTTGGAGTTAGCAGCTGAACCGGATGATAACAGAGAGTGGCAAGTATTGGAACCTTCCATTCAGTGTTGCCAATACTTAACAATTGATGAAATGACAGATACTATATTGGGTGACGGCACCGAACTGCCTTTCCTATCTGGACTTTTGTTCGTAAACAAACCCTCAGGCTGGTCCACACTCCCTACCAAGCAGCAATTAGACAATCCATCTTGTCCATCATATCCATGTCTATCAGACAGTGTTATAGAATGGCTAAAGACAGATCCCGATGGAAAACAACGCCACATACAAGCTCAATTAGACGAACAACGTTATTGGGACGGTGTTCTTCGTACAGAACCACGGAATTCAAAGCAAAAACGAGAAATGAAGAAAAGGATACGACAATATGAGAAGCAGTTGGAGAAGGTGACCTTGTTTGAGCCACGCCCCGCTCATAGATTGGATATTGATACGTCGGGTATAGTTTGTGTTGCATTGACCCCTACTGCATTGCGCAATGCAAACATGTTGTTTGAGAAAAAGAGTCGAAGCGGGATAGAAGGAGAGCTTGTCGTTTCAGATATGAAAGAGGGTGGAGTGGAAAAGCGATATCTTGCATTAGTAGAGGGTTCTATGGACAAAGATTCAAGTGCTGGTGCGATTTGTCACGCGATAGGAAAGGTGTGGGTAGATGATCATAATGAATGGGCATGCGATGTTCATGATGATGGATCGTTCGCATTTATTCGACAGAATGGCTCGTCCGATACAACATTTGTTCCCGAAACTCTAAGAGAAGCGACAACTTCGTACAAAGCAGTAGATTGGGGCACAATAAGAACAAACAACGGTGATAGCAAGAGTGTTACTCGAGTGGAGCTAACTCCTCATACAGGTCGAGGACATCAGCTAAGACTTCACATGGCGTCGATAAATCATCCAATCGTTGGAGATGACATGCACGGTGACAGACGTACAATCGACAAACATCTCCAGTTGTGCCTGCATGCCTCAAAGCTGTCAATGGATTTGTTTTGCTTTGGATCAAATGATGGGGATAATGCCTCTGTCCAGAATTGTCGTGTTGTAGTCGAATCTGCGCCACCATTTTTTTTATCTATACCTTTCAACACTGATGTAGCTACATAATATAAACACTCACTGACACTGCCAATTGCAATGAAGCAAAATGTG
>JALLBJ010000248.1:0-32008 GCA_036940105.1 Skeletonema potamos
TCTTCCGATCTAGTAAGGGTCACAATAGCTTCGAGACCTTCGGGAACCATAGCGACTGCGCACACAAGAGCGATATTGACAGAATTAAGCGCGTCGTTTCGGTAGGCTTCGGAGTAAAAAAAGGCAACGAAGAATGTAGCCACGCACATGGTACAGATGCAGATGAAAAGGTACTTGGAAACTATGTCGATTTGCTTCAACACATCAGTTTTGATAGTTTCGGTCTGGTTGACGAGACGATTGATGGTACCGATCTGTGTGAAATCTCCGGTGGCAATAGCGATTCCAATTCCGCTTCCCTGAGCAACAAGAGTGGCTGTGGAAACAATAAGGAATATATATTATGAGTCCAAGATTGCTTCTGCGTGTTCAGAGGAAATGCACACTGAATAGTTTACTCACCGCTGTATCCCATGTTCTTACGATCACCGAGGGGGACCTGTTCTGGGTCAACACCAGCTTCGACAGGAATAGCAGCAGTCTGCTTGTCAATTGGAACAGATTCTCCAGTAAGGGCAGCTTCTCCAGTAGCCAAGTTAGAAACAGACACCAAACGAAGATCGGATGGAATCTTATCTCCAAGTCCAAGCAAGCATAGATCACCTGGTACAATGTTACCGGCGGGCACTATAATTTCCTTTCCGCCGCGGATGACACGAGCATCAGTTGAGAGCATGTTCTTGAGGGCGTCTGCAGCCTTCTCGGCATTACCCTCTTGATAAATTCCAATCCAGGTGTTGAGCGTGATGACAGAAACGATAAGGGCGACTTGGAAAGATGCAGTGAACCTCTGATTGGTTGTATTAGTTGGGGGGGTTGTAACAGCCTGGATTAGCGATACAATTGCCACCGTGATGAGCACGTAAACAAGAACGTTGTTGATCTGGTGCCAAATACGTTGCCAGATCGTCACCTTCTCCTTCTCAGTCATTTGGTTTGGTCCGTATTTCGCAAGGCGGGAGGCGGCCTCATCCACACTCAAACCAGTTTTGGCAAGGTCGGCAGGGAGGCCCAATTTGGAGATAGTTTCTTCGACGGACATGGTGTGCCATGGTGCCTGCTCCGACATCTGCGGGTTATCCGCACCGACTTCTTTCTTCCCCATGATTACTAGCTTGGTTGGGTGACTTTCTTTTGGATTTGACTGATGTTGTCAAAATCTGAGAGGGAAAAATTTATGAGACGAAGGAGGGTTGGCGACGGTTTGTGGCTGTGATTGCTAGGAGAGGGCCAAGCGACCGTTGGGCGGGGGAAGATTCCCGACTAGGGCTTAACGTAGGTGGGAATTAGTAATAAAAGACATGTTATGGGGAGATGAATTGTCATTGCTACTGTCGTTTGTTCTCTCCCAGAAAGCAAGGTTACGAAACACGTCATGTTAGTGACGCCGCTTCCTCCGAAATGAACGGAGTTTTGAAAAGAACTCTTCCGAGAGGAAATTACAATTCCTTCTAAGGGCGTTGGACGACTATTGTACGGTAGGAATAGGATGTCGATTTGAAAGATTTTTCGCCCATTCAATACGCTTCGCCTGCCCGAAAAAACACCAACAACACCCAAAACCAACAAAATTGCATTAAGCTACCTAGACACTAGATATCAACAAAGGAACCATTCCAAAGCCATCACACCTACCATTTGACTCTACTATGATTATGGATGAAGATTTGACCGATTGAAGTGGTGGAAAAGCCGCACAAACTCTCTCGGACGTGACACATCATTAACGTAAAAATTTTATTACAATACACACTATCATTGAGCAAAAATAATTAATATATCATCGTCATGATAATATAGTACCTTTGGAATGAATATGACAATGTGGATCGTGTTGAACATCATATTATCTATCATTATTCATGTAATAATAAGTTAGTGTAATATTCAAACAATTTCCCATTGAACATTGAAGGAATAACTTCATTTATCATAATATGTAATTGTCAAGATAAAACATCACACACTTCCGATATAATGTTGAAGGACATCATTGCATAAATCAACACTCATTTGTGGTCATTGATTGGTCCATGCAGAAAAGTGATATTTGCTTAAAATTTTCGGGGGAAAATAATCTCCTCATTTCGATTTGATGCGGTTGACTATCAAAAAGAGAACGATTGTGATCATTTCAAGGCACCCACCACTCTAACTCAACTTATCTATCCATTGTGCGCCAGGAAGATCTTTCACTTGAGGCATAGCATCCTTAAAATGGCCGTAGTAGGTGTAGACGGAGGTGAAAATGGGAGGATTTATGCCGCTAATGGTGACATAATTTCGTAGTGACGAAAGCTTAGGCGAACTATTGCCGCCACATCCGCACACACAGAAATATCTCTTGAATTTCAAGCCAATACGTTTTCCATACTTCCTTCGTCGGAAGTTTCATCAGTACTTTCCCTCATAGTGGTAGGCTTCTCTTCCTCCGCATTCTTCTCAAGCAACCATGGCAAATCCCGAAGCACGATATACATCACATGAACCCCACCGTAACTCGCCAACCACGCAACAATGTGTGGCAATATCTTCTCTTCCAAACTCTCCATACACTTCCAGTAATCATTTCTATGTTCTTTGAGGCAATACTGAAGAATCTTACATGCTGCTATCTTTGTTGAAACTTTGTAATTGGATTTGGTCGTTGTCGTTGTCGTTTTTGTTGGTTTTGTCGATGCAGGCTGTGAATAACGAAAGTTACACGATGCCAAGACACTAGCTAATTGAAATACCAATTGACGATTGGATGCTGTTGATTCTGGAAAATTTGGATTGTAGATCGTCCTTTGGCCATGATACGAGATCAAAGTGTGGTTACTATCGAAAAGGCTCTGAATTCCACCACTCGTGTCATACACACAATTGAGTAAGCTGCGGACTCCATCAGAAGATAGAAAGTTTCCTTCCAGATTGAGGTGTTTCAGAGTATGATTCTTCTTGAGGGATGCAGCCAGCTTCTTTACTCCATCGTCGTCGATTTCACAATAACTCAAATTTAATCTTTGAAGGACAGTGTTCTGTTCTAATGCATTTGCAATTGCCATTACACCAACATTACCTATCTGGTTATGGGCGAGACTTACAAGCTTCAGACGGCTGTTGTGGCTCAATACTCGAGCGATGACCGCTGCGCCTTCGGAACCAATCCAGTTGTGTTCGAGAAAAAGTTCCGTCACTCTTGTTTGCCCTCTGTTGATCGGCGCGGTCAGGAGCCGAAGAATGTTGGTATCTACACCCATCCCATTGAGATTGATCGATGTTATGGTTGTATCACTTCGGTTGAGGCAAGCAATATAGGTGGGAATGAGAGAGCGGACTCGTTTGATTTCCAAGTGCTTTCGTCTCTTGACCTCGACAAACTCGGAGAACGAGACGGTCGAAGTCGCAAATGCTATCGCGATGTTTCCCATTGTTGAATTCTACTTTACTCTCAGGTAAGCAGAGCAGATTTTGACTTGTTTTGACCCAGGATAACGAAGAGGAGGCTGCCACCTACCTAATCAACCACGACCTATCCCGATCTCGAAACAATTCTCGAGTAAAAAATAATATCAAAGTCGAGGTTTAAAGTACCAATTCCGCCGTGGATGACTCAAAAAAATTGGGAGGAAAGGAAAATAAGAAGCGTATGAGCGTCTCTCTCTGTGGTGCTCGGCTTATTGGTGGCTGTCTAGACTCGCTGTTACGATGGGTGTGAATTAGCGCCATACTTAAAGTAGATAGCAGCCGAGCAATAGAATTGGAAACAAAAGCTATGAAACTAAAATCATCGCGAAGAAGAAGAAGACGTTACATAGTGATAATAACATTATGCTGCACATTTGCAGCATTTCTGCTGGTGCTGATGTGTGCAGTTCTTCTTCTCCTGCCCGGACATGTTGATAAGTTGTTGTTGACAGATACCCATCATTGCTGCTTGGACGAAATTGTGAGTGATTGTCGTATCAGCGTAGATGGCTTGAAACGTTATGATTCTGCTCGCAACGAACATGAAAAAGTGGATCAATATGATAGCAATCAAGGATTACTACAGCGTGTTGTAGATTCACTGACTTGGAATGTGATGGTACTACTACATCACAAAACAGCGACTGATGATGATGCTTGCCCGATGACCAAAGTTGGAACAAATTATCAGCCTGAATACGTCTTAGGATGCCAGCAGTTGCATCCTGTGTGCAAAAAATACAGAACCCTACGAACATATTTAAGGGCACAAAAGTTGATTCTCCCATGGAATTGGTACTACAGAACGGAATTCAAATTGAGGGGCTTGGCCCTTCATGCTTTCACTGAAGATATTCGATTTGTACACAAAACAGATGAGACAACGTGGAGAATAGGTGACATCTTTCGGAGTTTCGTGCAAAGCTCATTAACTCCTTATGACGCTACTCAGGTTGATATCACGCCATCATCAAAGGAATCGGCATCTCTATATATTGAGTCGGCTTCCTTTTCATTCCAGTCTTGGAGGTACCCAGTTGTATCCGCGCATCTTAATCAAATCACAATGAATATAATCATTCAAAAGGATGAAAATCGCTTTGATGATAAACTCCTTGTTGGGGATATGAAAATTCCCGAATTGTTTAGAATCTTACCGAAACCACCAGAACTCGAAGGTTTATATCCAAGGATTGGTGTGGTGAATATAACGAATGTCACGCTGAATGTTTATGAAGGAAGAGGTAGCAGTGAGTCTTCGTTGAATTTGCTGGTGAAGGTGGCACTTCCCGATAAGCTCTTCTCTCCTGTGACGAACCTTACACTTTACCATTCACGTAGTGGTATCGACAGAAAGCATTTTCAGCCGCTTCTCGAGTCTGCATTCTCACACTCTATTAGGCATCACCTTATACGAGAGGCAGAGAAAGCGTTCCACAACAGCTTGACAACAACTACAGAATTCACGAAACAACTAAAAGATCGAACAAATAGAGCGCAAGAACAATTGCATCAGTATCTACTGAAGAGACAAGATATGCATTTTGATCACTGGTGGGGAGTTATTGTTCAAGGTTGGCATCACACACAAGAAAGCATATGGCACGAAATGTTGAATGGAACTTTACCCATACTAACAGCTGTTGGAGCGTGGATTGAAGATGTGAAGCAAACACCTCCTTTGGCGCTACTTGTATCTCATCACTGGTCTAAACTTATGAATGAGATTAACAAAAATATTGTTTCGATTGATCAACATGTGTGGAGGCATGTTAATGACCTACAGCTGGCTTTCGACGGGATAATCGCCAAGACAACGGGTAAAGATGTCGATCATGTGAAATATAGCGTTCCTATAGAAGAGAGGATAGCAAATCGACTTGACAAATTGAAGGATTCATTTGATGATTTGGTTGCCAAATCCGAAGGAAACCTAGAACGTTTGCTACAAAGCTGTGAAGACGAGATGAAAGATAAGTGGATGGATTGGCATAAGCAATTTTTCCCAGAGTTATAGGGCCATTTTGTTTCAATAAGCACATTCAAAAGTAATATTTCATGATCTCGTTGTCACAGAATACTCTCCTCTCTCTAGAGGCTCAAAATTCAACTTATTGGTACTGTCAGCCTGATGTAGTAATGCATGCGTCACTCGTAGGCTGGGACAACGCACGCATCCACGCTCAGCTCGTTTTGTCGCTGTGATGATGTCGTCATCACGCGGGCGGCCCTCCTACACGCACTACCCTTCGAGTCCCTCTTGACGACAGTGATCGTTTTCGAGCAGCCATAAAATACTTTTAGTGAAGTCAACATGTCCCCCCGTCAGTACGGTTCTATTTCCAGCGACGGCGATGCTGCCAAAGAATCGGTTGAGCTTCTTGGAACTCACGGCGAAAACTCGACGCACATTGGAACAATCGTTGTTAGTGACCACTGCTCAGGCCGACTGAAGGAGACGAAAAAATGGTTTCCGTATGCACTTGGTGCATTGATTGGCGTCGTAGCCATTGGCTACTTGCACGGTCGTTATCCTCGAGTGGTAGATCACGTTGTTCCAACAGACGACAGGAAAGCAAATCGCGTTCCGATGCCTCAACCGTTATCATCCCTTGATCCTGCATCCGATCTTGGCTTCCATTCCACCAAGAGGTCAGGATTGGCATCTCCGTCCAAGGTATGGCAGCAATTTGCTCCCGATAAGGAGGATCAACAGCAACAACTTGAATATACTAAGCCCTTGCCCACGAATGCATGGTACATGAATCTTCTCTCACACAAGGCAGCTTCCGATCCTTCCAAGGCTGGAGAAGTGGCACATGTGTATACCATACCTTACATTGTAGGCGTATCGCCTCCCACACCGAAGAATATGCCAATTAGTGCAACAACAACAATGGCTGGTATTGAACTCTTTCTCCCGGTGATGAAAACATCTTCTAGGAACATGCAAATGGTTTTTGATAAGTACAATGGCGTTAGTCTCGGGGCTCTGATTGATGAGAAAAAAGTCAAGAACATTGGTGAAGACGATGCAGCAACATCCTACCACGTTATTAATGATGGATCAGCCACCAGCATTAGTCCACTTGGAGTGTCACTCCGATGGAACCACCTTGACATGAAAACGTATATCGTGCGAGGGATGCCATATGGCACTGTTGCATATGGAAAGGATGTCTTGCCAACAATCCTGGCAGGTAATCGACCTTCGTCTATAATTATAGACAAAGATGACAGTAACAAAATGCAATGTGGATCGCTGACAGGGAAACCAGTAGAACAAGATCCAAAGACAAAAGCACCCATCTCGAACGATGGTGCTGCACATACATATACAGTCGAAAAGGAATTAGTATTTCATCTCAAGCAAAGTGATTTCACTTGGGTTGTTTTCTTCTCCAAGCCTGTGAAGTTACGTTGCTTCTCGGATGCAATTCCCGTAGTGAGCGTCGCGGCTCCGAATGAGGAGGTTCAATTTCGTGTAGATGTAACAGAAGTGATTTCTGAAGAAGATGATGACGAAGAGTTGGTTGTCAGGATGGCGGTAGCGAGTGAATGTACTACCGGCAAGAGCACTATGAATGAACATTGTGATAATACGTTAGGATACGACACTGTTAGCAGTAATGTGGAGGAGTACTTGGAGTTGTTGAGGAAAGGGAAGGACTTCTATCCAAAGAACCCTTTGATTGGGATGGAATTTCCCGCCGGAGATGAAAATGACGAGCGTGTGACAAATGTCGTTTTCGATTGGGACTTCACATCTACCAAGGTTGACACGAGTACTGCTGCTGACCAAGCATCTACCAGCTTGCGTGGTGTGACTCCTTCGAACGACAATGATGATGACGCATTGATCATGTTTGCGTTGCCTCATCATCTCAAGTCGCTTTCTGAGACAGATAGCTCCATGTGTTTTCACACTTTCCACGGACGAACGTGCATAGTACATGGGTCTAAATGGGAGTTGCCAGTCGACCATGGTGACCCACAATCGTTCCTCGCCGATCGCCCTCCTTTGGCTGACGTCATTCCAGATATTGCAGAGGCATTGAAAGAGGACGTTAAGTTTCAATTTAGTTCCAATGTGCTGCGTGGTGCTGCGGACACTTATTTTCCAGCAAAAATCATGTCCAAGATTGGTCGTATCATTGAAATTGCGCATGAACTGAAACAATTGAGTGATGGAGATGCACCCAGCTACGCTGATGCCGATGAAGCTACAATTGCGGAGTCCGCTTCTGCTGCCGCTGCAGTTGATTTGCCCTCCGACAGCGAGATAGAATCCCTGCTAGATGGTTTACAAGACAGTGTTGAAATCTGGCTCAGGCCTGGAGGGAAGGCTGAGAAGGGCGCCGAAGCAGAATTTCTATTCGATGAGTCTTGGGGTGGATTTGTGAATTGTGGTTGCAATTATACTTTCCACAAAGGAAGTCCGGATAAAGGCACATGCAACAATGCGTTTCCATCAACATGCCCAGCACTGGTGGATGTAAACGAAGACTTCGGAAACGGCTTCTACAATGATCACCACTTCCACTACGGCTACCACATCTACGCAGCGGCCGTTGTCGCAAAATATAGGCCCGAATGGGGGAAAAGGATGTACGAGCGTGTTTTGATGTACATCCGTGACGTTGCGAATCCTTCTGTCGATGATAAATACTTCCCTGTGTTCCGCCAAAAAGATTGGTACCTAGGGAACTCGTGGGCCGCAGGACTCATGTCAATGGAGTTGAGCCCTCACGGTAGAGAACAAGAGAGCTCGTCGGAAGCAATCGCTGCATTCGAGGGAATTGCTCTCTTCGGAGCTGCCATGATGAACGCCTTCAAGGACGACGCAGAAAAGTTTGAATCTGCTCGCATGGTACGCAACGTGGGAGAGTTCCTTACGTCAATGGAGGTTGAGGCTGCGAAAAGGTACTGGCATGTATATGGAGAACAAGAGGGCACCACGACGAATTCATCCTTGGTAAAGAATTCAACCGTAAGCACACACATCAATACTTATCCATCTCAGTACACGAAGAAAGTGGTGGGGATGATGCACGATACCATGGCGAGTTTTCAGACTTGGTTTGCTCCTCAAGACGTGGTCAGCTATGGTATTCAATTGATTCCTTTTACAGCTGTTGCACAACGAAGGGATGATCCGGAATGGACAAGAGAGCTTTACCCGGTGTACGCCGAAAGTTGTGAAACCGCTGACATGGGCAATGATCAGAACAGTGGATTTTGTGTGAAGAACGGCTGGTCTGTCGTTCAGGCTGGACTGCTGGCAGAGACGGGGAAAATTGATGAGGCGATTTCAATGGCGAAAGGGATTCCAAAGAAGGTGTATAGTTCAGAGGGTGCCAGTGGACATTCGGCTACGAATACACTATGGTTTATCTCGACGAGGAAGATAGAAGAAGAACTGGGCGAATAATCTTTTCTTACATTGGCCATTATAACATACTTAGGCATGAATTATTATTACACATCACCTACACCACTTAGATTTGCAAACGAACCCCCAAACGAGTTGTAGATTTGTCCACTCCCAAATGAATTTGGATGTGTAAAACTCAACACAGAAGAGCCAAGTAAAGGCGATCTGACAGCTAACCTTGAAGCCCTGTTCCTTTCCAAGGCCATGGCCTCCAATTGGAGTGGCTCGTCATGCTTGCAAAATGCCCAGAAGCCAAACGGCTGCACTCGAAATTGGTTTGCTTCCGCTCCATCTTTGTAGATGCGCAATTCTATCGCTTCATCTAGCCAGGACAACCCAACTAATACAATGGAAAAACATACTATCACTGCAAGCATTCCAATCTCATTGACCATCATCAACGCTAATATCCCACTGTCCGACTCGCGTGAAAAGCACATGCGAGCGGTGACGTAAACGACTCCAACAGTGGCAACAAACTGAGTAAAGTAAGCCGTAAAGAACATCCGTTCGTGCTTTGCGTTCGTTGGCACTCGTCTTATGTGCATACTCTTGATGAATTGAATCGAGAAGATCACTGCAGCAAACCCTCCGCACACCAAGTTCTTCGCATCACTCGGCAACGCAGCAGCTGCAGCGAGGAAACTCTGCGTCAATAAATTCAGTCCACTTCCAAGAACTGTTGTAAAGACTAGTAGCGAGAAGTTTCCAACGTAGAAGCAAAATCCAGCAGCTCGGTTGTAAAGTAGGGCATGATCCAAAGGAGATACCGAAGAAGTGTCATCAACATATAAGAGTTTGATCATGAACAATAGGAAGCACGAAAGGAACAAAAATATATATTGGTCCCAGGAAGGCTCCCAGTAATTGAAGTACGGAGATGCCACTCCCACAATACTTTGAATGTTGAAGCCCAGAAGAAGGATGAAGAGCACGCCACGCTTCGAACATGCAGCATGGAAGTCATTCGGCATAAACCCGCGGGGTAGCCTAAGATTCAATATAATTCCAACCAAAACAACCCATGGTCTCCATTCGCTGTCTTGAGGAAGACTACAACCGTATGCCCACGTTAGAGACTCTAAAAAGTTTGCAGCTGTGATGAAGACAGCATACCTCTTCACTGCATAATTCACAGATTCTGGCGGTCCGCCTTCGCTGAACCAATACCAGACTCTTGCGTGCAATAAGACATGGAGCATTGCAACGAACATTGCCATTCCCATAATACGAGTGCATCCTTCGGAGTAAAAATCAGAGTAACAGCTCAATGACCCAGCCAATAAAGCAAAGCACGCCAACAGTGTTTCGAGGTGTGAACTAATATCGGTCGTATCGAACCTGGTGGAGTAGGACGCCTCCTTTGACCACACCTGCCAAAAAATAGCAAAGTATGCTAGGATAGGAGCGTCTACAGTTCCTCTGGCCTGGATTGCAGCCCCAACCCGAGAGAATGCAGTGACTGTCACTAAATCCAAAAACAAATCTGACAGGGACACAGGCGCTCTTGGAATAACGGAAGGACCATTCATTCCGATTGTAGTTGCCGCCGCTCCCACTTTTCTTCCACCACCACTGCCAAGCCCGCCGTTATCGTGATCAGAGTTATTATCAGATGATCCATAGCTAGATCTCACCGCATGTTGGCCCGCTGCTCCAGGTAATACATTTGGGCCTCTCCACATCCCACCTTCGTACCATGCCTTGCGAGCATATTCCGCTGCATTAATTAGCTGCTCTGATTCATTCCTCTATTTGAACCGATTGGTAACACGAAGAGCGACACCAGTTAATAATTTAGGTATTTGAGCGGAGCGGTAAGATAACACGAGATTACACTGAGTGACTCACTAAAGATTTCAGTTCATCTGCGATCTTGACGAGGTAAGAATACATCTTCCTTTTCGCCGCCTTTTCACGCTGGAGTGACACCTTCAGTTGGGCGATTTCGTCATCTTCCTTGAGCGGTTCAGATGATGCATTATCGATGGCCATTTTTTAATAGTTCCGTTGAATATTCACCGCCCTAACCAAACCCAACCAGCAGCATACCAGTAGTGATAATAGAGGAATAAGGTGGTACAAAATCGTAATCGTGAGGTGCGAGGTAGATGCGATTGATGAGGGTGATGTTGCGTGCGCTGAAAAAGTACCCATCATTTCTCTCCATTCTCTCGCTTGAATTGTTGGGTACAAGAGCTTACAATACTTCGCTAGGTATTGTAGCGTGATGGAGCTTGTGGGAGCACATTGCGGTGAGAGATAGTATGGTACAGATGATCAGAGCATCCCATACTATCTTGTTTCAAGCTAATAGCAAGTTTATTTGCTTTACAATAATCTACACGATAGCAATTTATCAGCTTCCACACATGCCCTCGTTTTCTGCTTTACAAACACTTACAGCCATGTAGTTTCATTGACGTGTTTACACATTAAATGATGTTTTCTCCCATGCATAGCTCCATCATGCAAATTTAAAGATGCTGTGAATTGTGCATACACAGGTTCACGTTTATCTATAACATATTGTGTGAAGATACGATATAGTTGAGTGTGTGAGGAGGATGAGAACTTCTGGACGAAAATGATTGGAGACTAGTGTCCTTACCTAAGTAGCGATAGCCCATTCGTTCATACATTGCACATGCAGCCTTGTTTGCAACATCGACATGAAGGTAAATAGTCTCGACATTTCGTAACGCTGCAACTTCATCCACTCCCTTCATGAGTGCAGCGCCAGCACCAAGCCGCCTTCTGTCTGGACTCACTGCTACTTCTGTCACGTACATTAGAGCTCCTTTGGGTCTAGAATTTCCCAACATTGTTGCTCTGAATTCATGATGACTGCATTCGACACTTCCAATGATCATCTTGTTACTTGATTTTGGCGTGCGCTGTTGTTGCTGCTTTGGAATCGTGGCAATGCTGGTGCGATCAGCAAAAGCTACATTAGACGAGGCAGAGAGAATCTTTGTTTCCGTTCCTGGAGCAACTGTCAAACTATGAGATTTTGTCATCTTTTCTCCAAAGTTATATCCACTTGCAATCCTCGCCTCCATCTCATTGAGAAAGTTGTGGTTTTCATCTTCTTCCGCGGTTATCTCCGCCACTAGGACAACAGCTCCGCGTCTTCTTCTTATGTTTAACACTTCCACTGAGCGATGTCTGAAAGCGCGTTGCTTTTCAGCATCAAAGTTGCTGAATACGGAAAGGCGAAGGTTGGCAATGTGAGTGTCATCGGAGGAGTGCGGTATGGATGAACGAATGCTGATTGGGGGTGTTTGATGCCTCGATTGGTGTTCGGCCAACAATTTGCCTGGAAGCGGAGGAATTGCAGGGATCTTTTCGTGGACAACTTCTCCCAAGAGTCCCATTGATATTGTCCCGGGAGGAGGTTGCAATTCGTCAGCTGTCGGCTGAGATAACACTTCTGAAATAGCTGATTGGATGGCACTATTCCATTTTGGTGCGTCAGCAACGGACCCATTTACATTCAATACGTCAAGTGCCTCGAGATTATTGTTATTGTCAGTGCGTTCGTCCTTCTTCTCAGCCTCGTTATTGAATAACTTCTTTCGCCCTGCAGCACCGACAGCGGCAGTACGTACCGTGCTCAAAACTTGTCCAATGGCCCGTCCCTCAGCTCCTCCTCTTTTACTCTTATTAACGTGCGTCTTTGCAAGAGATGACCGACCATTACTCCTAGATGATTGATTTGTCTTGCCTCCAGCTACACCTGCGCGACGTAAAATAGCGCTTCGGGCCAATGATGCTCTAATATCGGACGCTGCTACATCTTCTGCTTCATCGCTGCTTTGGCTTTCGCTCTCATCAGCGTTAGATTCACTGCTGTCATCATCGACGTGATTTTGATTGGATTCAGTTTCTTCACCTGCGCATTCTTGCTGTTCATTCCGAATTACATTGTTAAGAGAATCAAGAGTCCCATCTCCGATAGAGATTTCATCCCACAACTCTTGTTCTAACACAACCTTTTTAGAGACCGATGTTTTTTGAGCTCCAGGTCCAGCCAAATCGGTAAATGAGTGTGGCTGACCTAAAGAGGTATTTAATGATCCAGGGGAGTCCGATGGGGTTGTGGTGTCGTGTTCGTCGATCTGGTTGATTTGTTCATCGGTTCTAGCCCTTTCCGAAACTGCCCCCAACGGCAGCCGGGAAGCTCGACCAGACAAGGAATGTCGACTGCGCTGAGCTGCAAAGCAACGATACTTTGGATACGGGTGGTAGAGAGGCGGCACCAGAGCTTCCGTTGCTCTAATTGATAACGTGCATATGAGAGCAGCAACGACAACTACAAGCACAAAAGACATCTTGAAGGCCCGCCGCCTCTCCCAAGAAAGCACTATGAGCGGGTTGTTCCAAAGATGACAATACAAAACAAAAGAAGCCGCTGCTGAATGGGAAACAACAACACCAAGTCAGCTGCCGCCTTGTAGAGCACTCTGTTTGCCGTGCCAGTCGTTGTTTCTTGCGTTGCTGGTAAAATTAAATGAAGAAGGTTGACGAAAAATTGAATAACCGCGTCGCGAGACAAACAAACCACGTGCGTTTTAGCAAGTGCTGCTGCGTGATGCGTGCAGTGATGTATTTTTTAAGTTCATGATGATGTGGTGTAACGGGTGTAACAAAGAGCACTACATACGGCGAGGAAAAAGAAAGCACGACGGGCAGGATTCGAACCTGCGCGGCCAGAGGCCAATGGATTTCAAGTCCATCCCGTTAACCACTCCGGCACCGTCGTACGTTCCAATAGGGGCACATTTTTGCTCTTATAATTACATAGTTTTTACAAGAAGAGCAAACAATGGATCCAGGTGATAGCACAGTGTTTACATGCAACGTTGTTTTTTTAGCACTACACCATTATCTTTATTTCTGCTCTTCACAATGTGGTAGGAAATAAAACTCCATTGATGAGTTCCTCTGCCCAGTCTTTTCCATACAAACGCTGAAGCATTGGCCTTGCTGGGTCATTGATACGACGGTATTCCAAATACTCTCTTTGCCCACCTAGCACTGGATTGTTTTCTTCTTCAGATATAGTCATTTTTAACTCTCCATTATCCAAATCTTCCTGCACAGCATCCAAGACCTCAAAATACAAGTCTACATATTCCCTATATGCATCCCATACTATTGTGCTCACAGTTTGCATTGCATTTTCATCACCGAGTCGTGTCCAAAGTGCGTAGGGCGAAAACCAACGCATTGCCTGGGGTGGTATGTCTCCGCCCCATGGCAGAACTGGCTCGGTTGTGTCATCACTGCGTTGTTGATACTTTGCATGAATATCAAAAAGCTTTGTCTCTAAATGCGAGTACTTTTCGGGGAATAGTTTGGCACCCAACTCAGCTTCATTATTTATAGGTAAAACGGGTTGGAAGTCAAGTGCTACCAAATGCTTATTACCTGGTAATGATACGATATCAGCCCCAAAAATTGGTAAGCCTAAATGAGCACTCGATGATACATTTCGTATATTGGGTGTAGGAAACATCACAAAATTAAGAACATGGATTGCCATTGGTGATATCAAAGCTTCAGATGAATTTGTTTGTGTTTCCAGAAATGCAGACCGAGCCAACCTTAGTGCTTCTAAATTTTTGATTTTGTCGTCTGATCTCGTATCTGAGTTCCGAAACTCAGAAATAGAACGAATACATGCCACCACGTTGTTATCAGATCCCTTTACGGGTGATTTGTTTGTTTTCAGGTTATCTGGAACAGTGCACATGGTGCTGCTTTCATCTTTGTAATTTAATTTCTCCCAAGCATAGTCATGAAATTTGTTGTAAAGATGTAGTGATGTTGTGTACGAGCTCTTCTCTAGCTTTGGTTGTAGCTGTGGAAATACTTTACAATGGTAGTGGTAAGGAGGAGAGGAACAAAGAGGTGCGAATGCATATGAGAGGTTTGGAAGAATTAGCGATGCAACTAAGAGAAGTGCAGCCATAGTAATTGCCGACGGAGTCATGATAGTAGAGAACTAGATACTATGATGTCATGGCTGGCGGCTGCGCTAGCTTATTGCACTTATCACGCGGGTAGTTCGGCTATTGGCTGCTGCAGTTCGCTTCGGCATGCATATGGCTCTCGCTAGGTGGCTTCCCGCAGGGGCGGTGCGCGCGGTGTCAATATCCAAAAGTGGAGGGGTTGATAAAAAGATCTTGAGTCGCTATCCTCTCAAACAAAAAGAGGTATATCCTCCTATCATTACCTCCCTCCCATACTTGTCTAACCTACTATGAATCAATCTTTGGTGCTAAGGTCAAATCATTTGAGCAGACAGTTGGGCATTCGACTCAAATCATCGGTAGCAGCGGCGTCAAAGAAGGAGGATGTGATAATGCCAACCAAAGAACAGCTTCGTACAGTGGCATTCAGAGCTGCCATACCAATGATTGGGTTTGGCTTTATGGACAATCTTGTTATGATCACTGCTGGAGAGGCTATAGATTCTACCTTGGGCGTTGCCTTGGGCATTTCGACGATGACGGCTGCTGGCTTTGGTCAGTGCTGCTCTGACGTAGCTGGGAACTTATCAGGTGGAACGGTGGAGGCAGCCGTGACTCGGCTAAACTTGCAGCATCATGGATTATCAGAGGATCAATTAGATTTCAGGATAACAAGAATGTATAAACTACTGGGTGCTTGTGTAGGCGTGGTGACAGGATGTCTCTTGGGTATGAGTTGTCTCCTCTTTATGGATACAGACAGAGCAGATCGGGCTCGGAAAGCAAAAGAGTTACAATCCATTTTCGATCACATCATGACTGAAGGCAAAGCACTTTTTGCCTGCGACAGGGCAACTTTATTTATGCTAGATGAGGAGAAACATGAGCTATGGTCGCAAATAGCCACAGGAACTAAAGGGATAATAAAGATTGGTGAAGATAAAGGCATTGCAGGAGCATGCTTACAGAGTGGAAAGATCATCAATATTGAAAATGCCTACAATGACAAACGTTTCAATCAAGAGGTAGATGGTGTAACAGGGTTCACTACGAGGAGTGTACTTGCAATTCCCGTGAAGAATGAAACAGGCAAATGTATTGGAGTCATCCAAATGTTAAACAAAAAGGACGAAGATGATAAGGTTATCAGTTTTGGTATTGAGGATGAGAAATTGATAAGCATGATGGCGAACCATGTCACTTCATTCATCAAGATAGTGGAGGGTTAACGCAAAAATAATGCAGCATTATACCATAGAAACAACGTGTGGGGCAGATAAAAACGACTAATCCCCATAGTTTGTTATAATTCACAATGCAGTTCACAATGGAGGAACATCAGCACTCTCTCAGTAAGATGTGTGCCGTACCACTTTGACCAACTTTGAACAACATGACAAAATCCCACTCTCTCTCGCGCGCTTTCGAAGTGACAATTATGTTCCGTTTTGTGTTGTTTCTGCTGTTGCAAAGTTTAGCCCAAGAATCCCTTCTTCATCCCTCCTTTTCCTCCAAATGCAGTCTTGCTTTGCTTCTCACGTTCCTCTGCTTTCAACAATTCCTCTGCAGCCTTTTCAGCCTTAGCGATGCGATCCTTTTCCGCCTGTTCAGCATTTGCAAGTCTAGCCTTCTCAGCATCAACCTTTGCCTTGATAGCATCATACTTTGCCTTTTCAGCGTTATCCTTTTCGGCTTCTGCTGCCCTCTGTGCCGCGAGAGCACGCTGTTGCTCTGCCTGAGCTTTTTTGGCTTGCTCCTCCTTTTGTTTGAGCATTTGGTTGTATTGCATGGCTTGTCTCCAGATGACCTGATAATAGGAGTGAAGTAGAAAGAGAAAGGTGGGGTATTGCGAGATGTCATGTGAGAGACAAATAATGTATGCATGCTAGCGATAGAGTTGTGATCCTCTGATGTTCACTCAAATAGAGAGAGCATTCAGTCTTATGCCTCTGATTCAAGATTCCTATCTACGTCCAAGATAAGATGTTCTTATGTACTCACCTGACTCCAACCAGGCTCAATCTCATCAGCCTCAGCTCTAACCTCCTCCACCTCAGCACTAACCATGGCCTCAGCAGCCTGATAACTCTTCCATTGCTTCACACTACACATACTCTGCGAATACAACTTATTCATCCCCGGACTCTCCCTCTGTATATGAGTAACAATGGGAATATCAGCAATGCAACGTTTCATCAGTGCCTGTGCCAACGCACGATGATGAGCTGTCGGCTGCTGCCCCCCAGAACTCTGCCCAGGTTCCCATCCCTCCTTTTCGCATTTTTCTTTGACTTCGTAATATTCATCGACTGCCGCGGGTAGCTGGAGGTTGAGTTTGTCATTGTCAAGATTGGAGAAGAAGGAGTCAATTTCATCGGCCTTTCTTTTTTTACGAATTTGGATAAAGACGAAGATGATGGCGAAGCAGACGACTGCAATGGCAAGATAGAGAGCAGGATCGGTGCCCTTGATTACCTCTTCGGCTGCTTCTTCGTCCATGTTGGGGATGCCGCTGTCGGTTGTGTTATCGTAATCGGCACCGGCTCCAGCGTCATCGAATGTTGTGGATCCGTCAGGGTTGACGGTCGCCTCTCCAGTGCTCATCTTTCAATAATAATAATTCTTCTTATTTATATGTGTAACTATACTCTGCTGGAGGACATCAAAAATAATGTGTACGAGCTGGTACAACCTAATGCAAGTGTGATAGTGACGATGTGGATGTCGACCGCCATACTTATGAGGTTCCAGATGGAGAGCATGAGAGGCAGACAGACATTTTCGTCTATTTTCGTGCAGGGTGTCGTCAGTCGTCAGTCAACATCGACCATCATGCTAGCCCATGATGAGCTGACGACGCTGACGCCTCAACTGAAACTCTTGGAACGCTGTCTTCATCCATCCTGCAGGAGGAGCAAGCAGTCAAAGCAGTCCCTTCATCTATTGATCTCTTGCCCATCGATACTTGTTGAGTCGTCAATCCTGCACGTTAAATATCACATAACAAACTCAAAGCAGCGACCAACCACAAAACACTCGACAACAACATGAAATTAGCACTCGTAGCACTTTTGTCGGCTCCAATGGCCTCGGCCTTTGCTCCGCCCACCACCTTCCGATCGACCACTAAACTATCAGCCATTGATCCCTCTGCAATTCACGACTTGTCTCATCATTCTGCAGCCGCAGCTGATTCAATCAACCACTTCTTCTCGTCGATGTTAATTTCCGACCTTGACGTTGATGCTGTAAACTCGGCAGCTACAATTCCATTGGATGCCGCTCCCGGCGCTGCTACCAATGCAGCTGCAGCAGTCGCTACTAGCAATGATGATAATGGATGGTTCGGTTTCCTTACTGTTCCTATTGAGGGTCTATTGAAACTTATTCACGGAGGTTTGTCGGCGGCTGGAGTGGATGAAGCCTGGGGTTTGAGTATTATCGTCATGACAGTTCTGATCAAGGTTCTGACTTTTCCATTGACCAAGAATCAGTTGGAGAGTACCAATAAGATGCAGGTGAGTGAGAATTGGACAAATTTATGTATGACATTGAAACACAACGCTTGACTTTCTCTTCCAACATCTCATTCATCTCTTGTGGTTGCTTTCCTTTCTCTCAATCTATTACAATATTGTGTTGTCACGATAGGCTCTTCAACCCACGATCAAAGCCATTCAAGCCAAGTATCAATCCAATCCCGAAGTTATGAATCAAAAGATTGCCGAGGTCTACCAACAGAATGAAGTCAATCCACTCGCGGGATGCATCCCTTCACTCGCTCAAATTCCCATTTTTATCGGGTTATACCGTGCTGTACTCACATTGGCCAAGGAAAATGCTCTCGATGAACCATTCATCTTCTTGCCAAACTTGGAAGGTCCAACATATGGTGCTGACCCTGCCCATGGTAGCGATTGGTTGTTTAAGAACTGGGTTGATGGCGTGCCATCGTTGGGATGGCATGATACCCTTGCCTTCTTGAGCATTCCCATCTTTTTAACGATTAGTCAGGTAATTTCCATGAATATTATGCAGCCTAAGACTGATGACCCGCAGCAACAACAGGCGAATGTTATCCTCAAGGTATTGCCATTTATGGTTGGATGGTTCGCGTTGAATGTCCCCGCGGCATTGGGAATTTATTGGGTTGTGAATAATATCGTTACCACGTCGACCACAATGTATGTTCGTAGTACCATGCCAAAGATTGATGTGGTCGCTGGTGGTGGAGGAGCTGCTGCAGCGTCATCCTCAGTGATGGAGGCACGATCGATTGATTTCAATCCTACTCCCATGAATGAACGTGCAGTTGGATTCGGGGCATCATCGGATGATAGGGACGTCATGACAACAATTACACCAATTGATGCGGAGATTGTTTCAGAAGACGGACCTGATATCCCAGCTGCTCCCACAGCAAAGAGGGGTAAGAAGAAGAAGAGGAGGAACTAAATGAATGGCACGGATCTGAATAAATCGACAAAATGAAAATGTATGTAAAAATTGATGATAATTGATGTTTATCGTGGGGAAGTCATTCAAGAACAAACAATAACTACGACAGAACGCTTGGTGCACACACAAACGTTTAAAACGGAACGAGCAAGAACGGAAGGTATGAGAGGTTAGAGAGTTAATGCTTAATGATCGCCTAACTCAATTTTGCCCAGAAAACCTAGTAACGGAAATCATTTATCTTTATCTAACTAAAGAACAAATACATGCGCTGGCAAGGACGTGTTAACCACTGTTTCTCATACCCTGAGCAATTCCCTTGATGGACAGAAGAAGGGCATCATTACGAAGATTTTTGATCTCTTTCAATTCTGGGGTGAGCTCAGGCGAATCGTCTTCAGGCATTGATCGTAGCACCTTCAAGATCTCGGCTTGAACAAGATTGATGGAATCGACGTATGGGTTTCGGATAGTAGAAGATGCACGCATCAATTGGATGTGAGGCCCACTGATTTCAGTGGCCCCTGACACATCAATCACGGCCTTACGCGTTTCTACTAACTTCTGCCTCACCTCATCTCCGAGGCTCATTAACGATGGCTCTACCAACAAGTCGTCATAATTCTTAGTAATGGAGAAATCGGTCTTGCTAATCAACATAGAGATGAGAGAGATAATTTCTCTGAACCAAGGCCACTCTTCGTACATTTCACGCAAGACTTTCTTTTCTTCCTCGCTCTGTCAAATGTTGGCGAAAGGTTAGATGATGTTGTTAGGAGTATTTATTGGACGCAAGTGGAATCAACTGTGTGCCGCGGCAACTTACATTTCCCTTCAAACCGTCTCCGACTCCAAGCCATGCAGAAAGATGCATTCGTGTTTGTGCCCAAGCGAAGGTCCACGGGATGGCTCTCAAACTTTCAACTCCACCCTTGGGGTTTCGCTTTGAGGGTCTTGATCCAATGAGCATCCTACCAAGCTCTAATTCTGGAGTTGCCTGCCTGAAGTAGGGCACAAAACGAGGATCGTCGCGAACTGTTTTGCGATATGCAGCGCACGATACCTCTGCAACACGTTCCATTTCATCCCTCCATGATTGCTTGGGCTCTACGTGCTTCGTAAAGGACTCTCGAAGGAGTGCAGCTGTATAAATATCAACGGACCTTTCAGCAATCTCCAAAGAACCAAAGTTTTGTCGGATCATCTCTCCCTGCTCAGTAACTCTGAATCTTCCATTGATAGTATTTGGCGGATGGGACTGGATAGCGCGGTAGAGAGCAGGATTGCCTCCCCGACCAACTGTTCCTCCTTTACCATGGAAAAATGTCAGCTCAATGCCGTATTTATCTGCAACCTTAGCCATCCTGTATGCATATCAAAAAATGGTGAGAATTGAACAGAGAAAGCAATTTCTTAGCATCTTGCAAAAAGATGTACTCACGCTTCCTGTGCAGTGTACTGAGCCCAGCACGCTGCTAAGCGTCCTGCATCCTTGGCACTATCAGAATACCCAACCATGACTTCTTGTTTGCCGTTTATGGATCCCATGTAAGTTGTCGATCTAAATAGAGCCTCCAATTGCGCAGGGCTGTTAGTAAGATCGTCAAGAGTCTCAAATAGTGGTACCACACGCATCAACTTTCCATTAGCTGTCGTCATACCAAACTGCTTCTGTAGTAGCATGACCGCAAGAACGTCACTCGCAGTATTCGCTTGACTGATAACATATGCCCCGAGAGACTCCGAGTCTAACTCCGAAGCGACTTTGTACACCATCAGCGTCTTCCTAACATCAGGGTCGAGGTTTAGATTGTTCTGTTCAATGTCTCGGATGCGGAAAAGCGGTCTCCTGCTGTTGAGTTCTTGATGAAGCCAATTCAATCTCGCCTCTTCGTCCCACTCTTTATAACTGCCTATTCCCAATTCACGTGTGATGGCATCCAGAGCCAAAGTATGCCTTGTAGACTCTTCACGGATATCCAAAGGGACCAAAGTCATGCCAAAGACAGCGATACGGCGAATAATGTCGGACACGAGTCCATCGGCCACCAATTCAAAACCAGTTTCCACCAACGAGTTGTAAATCACTTTCAAAGGTGCCATCAATTCAGCCGCCTTTATGATTGGCTGAACGTCCTCCCATCCTTTGAACGCACCAGAGGCGTGTTCAGTAGATGCAATATTCATCGAGTTTGTAATGTCAGAAAGCTTGCTCTCACATTCTTTGATTGTCCTGACTAGACGCTTTCGCAAGTGACCAATCACGCGCCTGTACTTTTCGCGTTGGTCAGGTGAATTCTTAATAGAAGCTGCAAGTTCATCTAACTTTCCAGAAAAGCGACTAGATATTGCTAATTCCGAGTACAGCTGATTCAGCTGTTTACAGCAGTGGTAGTGGTTGTAAATGTTAGTTGAGAACGATGGTTTTGACAAACCAATCAAATTGCACTGCATGTACTCACATCGTGCAGAAACATCTTCGCCGCTCTCAGCCGCTGGTGTGTAACAACTTCTAACGTGACCTCAGGAGTACAATTCGGATTGCCATCCCTATCTCCTCCAATCCAACTTGCAAATTTGATTGGAGCACAATCAACTGGCAATTTTTTCCCGAGCGTTACACGACACTGAGCATCAAGCTTACGCAAATATGAGGGCACTGCATCCCAAAGAACAGATTCAATAACAGCATTGCCTCCAGCTGCCTCTTTTTGAACTGTTGGCTTTACCCTCCGAATTTCATCAGAACCCCAGATGGCAGCAATGATAGCACGCAAGTTGTTCAAAGCCTCGGCGCGTTCAAAAGGAGAAAGGTCGGGTCTTTCCAAATGAGCAAGTAACTCCGAAATCTTCCGGTCTGGAGGCATTCAGGATAGTGAAAATGTTATTGAGAAGAAATATTCTGAAGAGATAGAGAGGAATGAATACGTCCACTTACATTTGAGAAGCATAGTTTTCCTGTTAACCTCCGTTGGGTGTGCTGTCAAAACAATCTCGCACTTTTGCGTAGTCAACTTCTCAAAAATCTTATCAGGATCGATGTTGTCTTTTTCCAGAAGTATTTCCAAAGTACCTCTGACTGAATCTTCTACGTTGGGCAAAGGACCAATAAAATGAAGAGCATCTCTCTCGGCCTCACGAACCAAGCGCATGCGATGGTTCACTTCGGCAGCGTTGACAAGATTGAGAGCAATACTAAACGTCTTCATTACTCCCAAGTTGTCAATCGGGGACACATCAAATGCTAATTTCTTCATCTCTTCAAATGGCTTCAAATCATTCGGGTTTGCCGCCCTATCCATACCATGTTTACGAAAGCGAGTGTACAGATCGTACACTGTCGGGTTTTCTCTCTTCACAACCTCGGCAAGCATGTTGGAGAGCATTTCAATGTCGGCGATGAGCGGGGCATCGGCGGCCGAGAGGTCTGCTGCTTGGGAAAGAGGACCGGAATCTCCACCAGAGGGGATTTCTTCTGCAAGCGCGGCAGCTGATGCGGAAGTGGTGGTGCTCACAAAAGCTCGTTTGGGGGGAGATGTCAGTGAAACGATGGGGGCAGTCGATCGAGCTTGTCCTGACAGTGGCAGAGCCACGGCAAGGAGAAAAGATAGATTATTGAATTTCATTTGGCGTCTACCAGTTAAACTGCTGTGTGTTGGCTGTGTAGATTTATGGATGGTTGCAATTTGCACGGTTCATATCCGGGGTGTGATGTTTGTACTTTCGCTTTTTTGCCTTCAAAAATCCAGGGATCTTGTGGAAGATTCGTTTCAGTACCGCTGACGAAAATATGACGTGTTAATAGGGGAGCAGTGCAGCATGCATATGCACGCATACCCACTTCAAGTAAGAAGTATGTCATAAAGTAGGTACGTAGGTAGGACCTAAGTACTTATGCTACTGTACGATATAAGTACAACCATTTTAGGTAAGTCAACCAAGGCAGTAGAGAGAAGCAGTTGAAAGGAAGCAAGTTTGGTTGGATGAGTAATAGCTGCCTGGTAGTAACTTCTCACTCTTTAAAGAAAAACAGCAACTTACAATAGCTGTCAAGAAAAGCACTACAGTTCAGGGTTCACACCCACAATTCAAAAGTTGTGGTAGTAATTAGTACAATACTACTTTTTCTAAAGTTTGCTGCAATCTCCTCTCTTGAAGTCGATCCCACTTTCCCCTATATCAGCCGCCAAATCTCCCTAATGTGGACTACCCCCATATAGGTAGCCATTGATGGCTCCGCCACCCATGAAAGCCGCTGCAGTTGCATCTATGCAGCTGTCTCTTTCTTTTCTGCTCCATCCCTTCGCTAAATCTTCAATCTTTCCCTTAACGCTATCCTTTAGCTCATTCACATTATCTTCCCATTTGTAAAATTCAAGTGCTTCGCCATCCAAGAGAAGCTTCGACATTTGTTTCCCAATCATCCTCCCTCCTGCGATGTGAGCAAAGTAAAAGTTGTAGTAATGGCACATAAATTCTGGAACATCGTCATCGGATTGGATCATATTTTTCAATTTTGCAGCATACATTGATCCAGCTTTACCAGCATCAGGACGTTGCAGGTCAAATCTCTTACACACGTATTGAATATCTTTTTCGAGTGCTTGCGTTCTCTCTAAGCCTGAATTTCTGAATGGGGCCAAAACTTCAACGTCATTTACAATTTCTTCTAGAGCAACGTATACGACGTATGAATCAACCAAGAATTGAAGGTAATCTGCCTGTGTAGGTACATACGGTTCAGCCGGTTTCTTTGGAGCCTCGGCCTTCCCTTCCCTGGGTGCTTGTTCGCGGGTGTGCAGCCGCATGGCAACATCACGAAGTTCCTGAAGAATTGGTGGGAACTCTGATGTAGTAACGTCTGCATCTCTATCTGTGATAGCGGCTGATTCTGCTACGTTTGCTTCGGCCGACAAACATAATGCAGAATGTTTGCAGAAGATTGATTTTTTTAAACTGATGAAGTGTCTTGAATATGATGACTGAATGAGCGAAGGCGGAGCGAATGCGGTCGCTGATCCAGCTGTCAGAAGGAAGGCTGTGGTAAGTTTCATATTTGTTTGTTAAGTGTTTGGTGTAGGGTGATGGTTTGCGATAGAATTCTGCTGCTTTTATTTCCACTTCATTTCATGTGGAACTTTAGGTGCTTGTGTTTTCATAGAAAATGTTGCGTGCGGACAGCGGAGCTGACGCCGAACGGAGATTCCATGAAATCCTACTTCAAGAAGCTTCCAATAAAATAGATTAGGTTGACGCACGACTTTTTTACATAGAAAATTGATATCGTTCTAATTTTGGTGTCAGACTGTACTTTCTTCAAGTGACCCGAGAAAATGAGATCCCAATGTTCTTCACGGTCTTGCCTGCACCGTGGAGGCTTGCTCTCTCCACGCTCCCCACTGGTAGCTTCCTGGCTCTCCTAACGCAATGCTCTTCCGTTGACTTGAGACAATTGATGTGATACATTTTTTTCATATCCTCCCTAATAATACAACACCTCCGCTACTAAGATGGTCAAGGCGTATCACAATATCATCGTCGCTGCAATCGTTTGCATCTGTTGCATGCTTGGCAGGACATCAGCTTTTTCACTGGGTAAATTTGGGCAACAGAACAATCGCATTTCCAAGGAGCAAATGTTGCTTACTCAGCCTTCATTTCCCATTAGTAGTGACGACAAAGAACAACCAATCTCTGAAGCAGCAATTGCGATTCAAAATGATAACCACTCTGGCTTGAAGCAGAGCTTACTTGCGGGTTGCATAACTTTTCTAACAACTACACCTTTCGCATCATTCGCCGATGATTTGGAAGTTTCCGAGCTTCCACCGCCATATATCCCCGTTGTGTTCGGTATCCTTGTGATTGGTGGCGTCGGTGTATTGACAGCGAGCTTAGGTGATGTTTATACGGAAGAGAGTAACTTGGGTCTTCAAAGTGGAGCTAGAGCAAAGAAGGAGAGAGAAAGAAGTCGTTCGTCATACTTCAAGAAGTAAACTAAGAATTCCTTCACTGATGACAAAAACGACAATTCGTTTTCCAACTTACGTCACAATCTCTTCATCGTGTTAATTAGAATCATTATTAGTCACTAGATGTAATTCATTTACAGCAGTTTTTACATCTTTACAAAAGTAAAACTTATGTTTGTGGCGATGAATGACTACCCAATCTTCCAGGATCAGTGCTGGGATAGTAAGGCTTTGGAGCTGCACCTCTTGCGCCACCGACACCAGGTCTACGAATCACGCCTCCACCTGGCCTTGGTACTCCCAAGCTAGTTGAAAATCCAGCAGAAGCAGCAGAGCTATTCCCTTTATATCCTCCAGGGGGGGGCATTGGGAGAATCCTGCCTCCTTCTCCTGCTGCACCCGGCTGGAATTGCGGCCCTGCACTAACAGCACCTCGTTTCGGAACTCGTGCCCAATTCACAACTACTTTCCTTCCTCCAATGTTCGAGCGGTTCGTATTTGCGATTGCATGCTGCGTTGCCTGAGGTGAAGTAAACTCAACAAATGCCCCCTTGTCCACGTGCATTCTAACCGACGCAATCTCTCCGAAGGAATAGAACTTATCACGGATTTCTGATTCCGTAATTGGCTTTTGCGATCCCTCGTCTGTAAATCGAACATACAATGTTGAGACTGCCCTTTCGTCCCCATCTCCCCCGCGTGCCTTTAATTCCTCTCTTCTTTTCTCTGCCTTCTCTTTCTGTCTACGAATCATTCCAGATGCCACAGGGTCGTTTGTTCCAAAAAATCTGTCCTTTGTATTCTGCTTGCTTAATGGATCGTTCTTATCCCTCGGTAACTCGTGACGGAAAGGACACTGACTCCCCCTATTACACTCCCCCTTGGCAAAGAAGGAACATAACTTGGGTAAATTCCTCTCATACCTCGGTTCCATCCGTGCCATACTCTGCAATTTCATCGCAGCCGCACTATTTGTGGGAACACATCCCTGAATAGCCCTCCCCTGTTCAATATCCCGCTCCTGCTGTGCCGTCATCCAAGCTCGATTGGCATCACTTTGCGGCACTGCCACAACAGCATCCTTACAGCCCTCCTCGGCCAATATTTTATCACGCACCTGGACTGGTAGGCCATATTGCAAATCATAAATGCACACCTGACAAACATTTTTACTCCGTGCGCACGTACGGCAAATCTCCACTTTTTTTAGACGACCACGAGTTCCGGCTTGCCATGCGAAGACTGTAAAGGGAATATCACAAATTTTGCACTTTTTACCGTGTGCTTCTTTGGTCATTCGGACGTAGGGGTTGTCGCCGAGGCATGTTTCGCAGACAAGTGGAAATTCCGTCTCTTCCCATTTTTGTTTGTTGTCGTCTTTTTTAATGGATGCCATGATAATTAATACAGAGTATGACCGCCTTTTTCTTTACGAGCAGCAGATGATGAACGTTGTCTTTCAATGTTGGAGTAGCGAGAAGAAATCATCCAAAATATACTACGATCCTCAACCAAAACTCAAATCAATCCCATGTATTTACGTCGTACACTTTTAGTGGCAATCTCTAGAGTAGTGTGCGTGATCGGATGCCCCTTTAAATTTCCATTTCGATAAGGTGCTATCATTTAGCCTAACCCACAGTGGAGCTCCTACCTACTATTAAGTGAACGTTTTCGATTACACAAAACCTATGGCCTATGGCAGGATCGTTTTCTACGCAAAATATTATCTGAGTCCGAATAGTTTACCGTCCGTATCTGATAAGCATCTACCTATCATCATCAGCACGAAGATTTAAGCCCTCTTGGTGGCTGACCGCTTTGGAATTTACCCATAAGTATAAAAACACCAAAGAAGATGTCCACTCCAATTCTCTTCGTCATTGTGGGTAAAAATGAACCATTGTTCGAAGCTGAAATAGACACTACCGGTGCATCGGGAGGAAATGATTTGTCTACGCGGCAGAATTACTTCGTCCTTCACTCGTCCTTGGATTTGGTAGAGAAGACTTCGTGGACCACAAACAATATGTATTTGAGAGTTGTGGATAAGGTACGTCGATGTAGAAAGTGGCATTCAGAATACAGCAGTTGTGAGATGTATTTCTGTCTGATCCTTTGCTCATAAATAACACCAATCACCAATTCTTCTGCCCGATACTACTACACTACACAGGTAAATCATCAGCAAGTATCAACATTTTTAACCGCAGGGAATGTAAAGTTCATGCTCCTTCATGGAGGCAAGGGGGAAGAGGTGGTCAAGAATTTTTTCAATGAGGTGTACGGTTATTTTGTAAAGCTGTCAATGAATCCCTTTTACAAAAATGATACACCAATATCTTCGAAAGCTTTTGATGCACGAGTGCGTGCTGCAGCTCGGGCGTATCTATCTTAAACAACACAACACACATGTGGTGGTAGTAAGATGAATGAGACATCACTAATCACAATATTACTATGATGTTACTCCAGATGAAATTTTCCGAATCACCTTGATCATGTCTTTCCATACTGGAGATTGGTTTTCTGGTAAAGGATGAGCATAGGCACCTAACTCCGGTCTTTGGGGCCAATCTCGTATCATCGTCTCCTTAATTTGTTCGTCTGATATGCTGTCTGACTGCTGCTGTACTTTTTGCAATGTGTTCCAGAAAGCAATATTCTCTTCTGCCTCGACGTAGTGAAAGCTGATTGTATCCTTTGAACAGCACAATTCTCCTTTTAGAGGTTTGTGGTGATAACGTTCATCCACTCCAAAGATACTATCTAACTGTTGGTGCTTGTTCAAGTACCATTCATCGACATTGCCTGTGACTGTACGTACTAATCCATAGGCGTGAAATTTGTGAGAGCTATCTTCTTTGTCTCTTGTGTCAATTAGTTGAATATCCAAAACTTCCAGGAAGCACTTCGCAGTCAAGAGCCCCGGATTGCCCTGCAACCACTTTGATACGTTTCCTCCAGAGCAGTTGGAGCCTGGCTTGTCCCATTCTATGATCAATCGACTAATTGTAGTTCTGCTCAGCACATACCCGGATGCACCTGAGTTGAACGCTGTTTCCTGTTGGCCTTTCAGTGTATGACCAGCATAAAGGTCTTTCGAACAGTCATGAAGCATCAGGAATTGATGTAAGTGATTAGGAAGCACAAATGTATGATCATTGACGAAGAATGCAAAGTCAGGATCGATTGTATTGTGAATTGTTCGAATAACATATTCCAATCGAGGTACACCATCGTCAACTTTGATCGTCTCAGGAACTAGACATATTTGTGGAAAAGTTGTGCGTGTGCTCTGCCCATCAATTGGTGCTCCCCCAGGGTATTCATTAGCGTTATGAACAACGTATACTGCATGGGAAGCCTGGCCCCATGTTTTGGCAATGGTTTCGAGCCGCGATTGCCGTTTGTCGGGGTTGACCACGCTGGGCAATACGACAGTAACAAACGATGGAGGTCCCTCAACATCATTATTTGAAGGTTCTCTTACATCCTCTTCTGTATTTGGTATTGAGATGACTACGATAAATAAAAGAAACGAGCACAGCGATGCAAGGAATCGATGCCACACACTCTGGAATTGTGTTTTTCTCTGAGCGGAAGGAGCTAGGCCGGGATCTTGTCCCTTCCGATGAGTTGTTATAATATTATCTTCTACGCTTCTCCCGCGGTGGCGCATGACGATGTCGTTTATTATTTCCTTAGGGCTGTTTATTAACTTGCCATTGATTATGTTGCCCCTATACTGTAAGTAAATAACGGTTCTTCCATAACCAAAACCTCAGGATTCCGTTTTGTGCTTTTTGGCTGCGTGCCTGCACTATTTCCTTTTCGCTTTCTCTTCGTCACTATCGTCACTCTCGTCGCACCGACCGTCTATTTATATAAGTGAAATAGTTCTCCTATCCAGACAAACCATTTTATCGGTAGCACGGTGGCATCCTTGCGCAGAATCTTACGATCAATGCACCATGGTAACACTGCGCTTACTTGTCTTATCGATAATAGCAGGATTGAGTGGTGCATTTACGCTGGGGGCGGATGGCAAGAATGCCGCTCCTGCAAAAATGTGTGACGTTGAAAACATCCCTCTTCTGGAATCGATTCCAGAAGGGTACAAACGGCTCTTTATGGTGAGACACGGTGAAGTAATCAACCCCGGAGGAGATCGCCCAGTCTATTATGGTGCAATGGACGTGGCACTTTCCCCACTTGGGGAGCTAGAAGCAATAGAGGCAGGCTCGTATCTATCCAGATTTGATCTCCAACACGTTGCATCGTCGCCATTATCTCGAGCAATGTTCGGTGCCCGGCAAGTATGTGACAATCAGAATGATTGTGGCTATCAGAATGAATCGAAAGATGTAGTCGTCTTTGAAGGGTTCAAAGAATTGAATCGAGGGGCTTGGTGTGGAATGACAAAAGAAGAGATAGGTGCTGATATGCTAGCTCGGTTCGATGCTTGTGATGAATCGGTTACGCCTGGTGATGGTGGTGAAAGTTACCCTGCTCTCAAATCACGGGTGATTGCATCAAGAGACAAATTATTGGAGATGACGAATGTGGGAAGAGCAAGTTGCGTTGTGAGCCATCTCCAGGTAACGAGGGCAATGTTGTCTGACGCGTTGGGGATGGACGTCACAGAGATGGCAGGGCTAAAGATTGCAACGGCATCCATCACATGCGTGGATTATTGTTCCATCACAGGAAAACAGGTTGTGCGATTCCAGAGCTTCAAGCCAGAGTGCGGACTGGAACAGAGCAAAGATGGGGCTAATTGATTACTTCTTGTCTAAACAATATCCATCATTATTGCACATCCCACTACTGCGTTTCGTTTCTTCTTTTTCAAGTCCACACCATTCTTGTATAAATAATGCAATTGTCACAATGCAGTCTCTGAAGCTCTTCAGGCTTACACTTTCATCCACGCCATGGATCGCGTCTGCTTCTGGGCCAAAACATGTCACAACAACATTTTTGGGATTTTGATAAAGGTTGGAGTAAAATCTAGCGTCGCAAGTACATGTGATAGGCTTCACCAACAGTTTTCTTCTGCCAGCGCTTGATCCATTGTCTGCAGATGCAATTTGATAACATTTTTGCAGCGAATCAACGAAGTCGGTTTGTAATGACTTCTTGCCTGACGCCTCGCCAACCACAAAATCCGACAAGAGAACTGCGCCATCGGCGTGAAAACCCCTGTACGCGATCTCCAACCCTAAACCTAGTTTCTCTGCCTCATCATGCAATGTACGTTCAATGTCTCGCTTCACATCTTCAATTGTTATACCAGGCCAGAATCCAACACGCGCTTCAAATCGGCAGCTGCTCGGGACGCTGCTTGCCCAATTTCCCCCTGCAATTTTTCCAAGGTTAAAGTTTACAGGATGATCGATGCCTTTGTAAGCTGGGTGCATATTTATGGGTTCATTGTATTTCGCTTCGAGAGCTTTGAGTGCTGCGAATAATGAAAATGCGCCCTCAATAGCATTGCTTCCCGCTGATGTTTGTAGCACGTGGCAAGGCTTACCAGTGACTTTGGCATTGAACCACAAAACTCCTAACTGCGCATTAACAATGAAATCGAAGGGCTCAGGAATGATCACTGCTGTTTTGATAGTTTCGGAGAAGGGGAGTAATGAAGAATGATTTGCAGCTAACGCTCCATTGCCCGTGCATTCTTCTTCAATTACCGTGCATATTGTCAAGTTTGTTCGAGGAAGATATCCCAATCGTCGAAGCGCAATCACAGCGTATATCATCGCAACCACGCCAGCTTTCATATCCCCCGAGCCTCGGCCGTACATCCTTCCTTTTTTGATCACAGGAGAGAAGGGAGGATGTGACCATCCATCTGATTCTTCAGCTGGAACAACATCCACGTGACCCTGGAGAAGAAGGGCTTTGTTACTGCCTCCAGTCCCGTCACTGCTACCTTGATAGCTTGCCACAACATTAAATTTCGATTCGTCATAATTCCAATCTACAGGCGAAAACCCTCTTTCGTCCTTGATCTTGTCCAAAATCACGGGTACGCGCTGTACAGCAAACAAGTTTGGTTGTTTACGCTTGGCTCCTTCCACTCCTGAACCAAGAGTATCTTGTAATAGGTTGAGAATAGCTGTTTGTACTTCTTCCTCGCCCTTGTCGAGAGTTGAGTCGATAGCAACTATAGTTTTAAGGAAATCAGTAGCTTCGCTTTGTATGGCATCGACAGCTGATATTATATCAACAGCTGGAACTACTACAGAAGAAGCAGACATCATTCACAAGACGACACGAAAAACTTGAATCAATCCGTAGAAGGATGATCAAACTACGTTCATATAATAACAGCAACTTCCGAGACTAAAGATTGATGTGTATGTAGAAGTGTGTAGAAGATGATGTTTGATTCTTGATGCTACATAATGTATTGTAGAGGCGGGTTACAATTTCGCCAGCTTGATCGACAAAAAATATTTACTTATCATTTATGTCACAAAACCACCCTTTTTAGTGCATTTTCGGAAAGATCTCATCGAGTAGAGTATTAGGAATTTTCAAGTATGAAAAAATTCCAAGTATTGACCAAGATATATGCAACTTAGTTATTTTTTTGGCCAGCCTTCCAGCTCCAAAGGGTGACAATTTCGACACCTAACAAACTACTACATAGTAAAAAAGGGGCGCGCCAAAATAAACTATTTTGAGGTCAACAGCATGCAATA
>JALLBJ010000249.1:0-36117 GCA_036940105.1 Skeletonema potamos
CGTATTATCCATGGGAGCAGTTTTTTCTAGTTTATTAATAATTATGTTACACACTCCTTTAGAACAGTTTCAAATTATTTTGTTATTTTCTATTAAATTGTTTTGTTTTGATTTTTCAATTACTAATTTAGTATTAGTAAATCTTTTAGTTTTAGCAATCTTTGTTGCAATTGTCTTTTTGTTTAGCTCAAATGTGAATTACTTAAAAGAAACTAGTTTCTTTTTGATCCCAAATACATGACAAGTATTTGTTGAGACACTATATGAAACTTCAGCACAATTATTATTTGATAATATTGGTACAGAAGGGGAAAAATATTTTCCTTTTATTTCTGTTATTTTTACTTTTGTTTTATTTAGTAATTTGATCGGTTTAGTTCCTTATAGTTTTACAGTAACAAGTCACCTTATTGTTACTTTTACTTTATCTCTTTCTATTTTTATAGGTTTAAATATAATTTGTATTAAAAGACATAAATTTCATATGCTATCGTTGTTTTTACCAGCAAACACTTCTTTTGGTTTAGCATTGTTACTAGTTCCTATTGAACTTTTATCATTTATTTTTAAACCTATCAGTTTAGGTGTTCGGTTATTTGCAAATTTAATGGCTGGACACACATTATTAAAAGTAATTGTAGGTTTTTCTTGAAGTATGTTATTGTTAGAAGATTTTTTAGCAGTTTTTCATATTGTACCTTTATTGATTTTAGTAATATTAATGGGTTTAGAGCTAGGTGTAGCTTTAATTCAAGCTTACGTATTTACTATTTTAACTTGTATTTATCTTAATGATATGATTAATCTTCATTAATAATTTTAACTTATATTTTGGCGAATATAACTCAGTTAGGTTAGAGTATTAGGTTGTGATTCTAAATGTCATGGGTTCAAATCCCATTATTCGCCTTTAGATTTAATCTTTTTAATACATTAAATGGATACCTCAACGTTAAAAATTAAAGAACGTTTGTTAAACGAAATGTTATAACGAGTCCAGTTATTTTAACTTATAACTTTTCTAAATCGGAAACGAGTTTTGAAAAATTTAAACAGATTTTAATTGAAAAACAATTAAAATTTTTCTAAACTAGTGAACTGAATCATCTAAGTAACTAGAAAAAAAATCAACCGAGAATCCGTTAGTAGTGGCGAGCAAAAGCGGTATAGACTATTTTTAAAAACTAAAAGTAACATGTTTAAGACCCATTAGCCAAAGAAGGTAACATAAAATTAAAAATATATAGCCCTGTAAAACATATACTAAAATTTTAAAATGTAAAGTAAAATGATACAAGTCATGTATTATTTAAACAATGGGGTCCCACCCTCAAAGTCTAAAAAATTTTAACGATTGATAGCGAATAGTACCGTAAGGGAAAGGTGAAATAGAATTTTCGAATTTGAAAAGAACTTGAAATTTAATGTTTATAATCAGTTGTAGCTTTAGAAAAGTGACAGCGTTCCTTTTGCATAATGAATCAATGAGTTTATATCAATGGCAAGCTTAAACATTTAGAAGTGTAGGCTAAAAAAAATTGAGTTTTAAATTGCGCTCTTTTAAAAATATTATTAGTCTTTGATATAAGACCCGAAACTAAGTGATCTAATCATGAACAGGCTGAATTTAAAGCGGTAACGCTTATTGAAGGGCCGAACTCGTGTATGTAGAAAAATACTGAGATGATTTGTGATTAGGGGTGAAAGGCCAATCAAATTTAGAGATAGCTGGTTTTCTGCGAAATCTATTTAAGTAGAGCGTTTAAAATTCTTTATCTAAGGTAGAGCACTCGATAAATAAAGGGGACGTAAAGTTTTACTGCATTTAATGAAACTCCAAATATAGAACTAAAAAGATTTTAAACAGACAGACTATGAGTGCTAAGATTCATAGTCAAAAGGGAAACAGCCCGCATTATTTGTTAAGGCCCTTAAAAATAATTAAGTGAAAAAGAGAGTAAAAAAATTTTAACAATCTATAGGTAGGCTTGGAAGCAGCCATCCTTTTAAGAAAGCGTAACAGCTCACAGGTTTAGTTTTTTCGCATCAAAAATGTATAGGGACTAAAATTATTTGCCGAAACAATAAATTTAAAACAATGTTTAATGATGTAGCATTAAAAAATTGATTTTAAATGGTAGCAGAACGTTTTGTATATTTAAGAAAATTTATAGTTATATAAATTGGAAAAATCAAAAATGAAAATATTGATATGAGTAGCGAAAAACATTGTGAATAATAAACATTGTCACCTTAAGTTCAAGGTTTTTAAGGGAAGGCTAATCCTCCTTAATGTTAATCGGTCCCTAAGATAAAAACGAAAGTTGTAATTGATGGGTAATTTTTTTTATTATATTTTAAAGTGACAAAATACAAATTTAATTTTTATTTACGATTTTAAATAAAAGTTTTTTAGTATTTTCAAGAAATAGCTTAAAATAATACCGTACTCTAAACCGACACAGGTGAACAAATTTAGCAAATTAAGGTGCTTGAATTAATTGTATTGAAGGAACTCGGCAAAATGACTCCGTAACTTCGGAATAAGGAGTAGCTTTCTTAAGTTAAAACTTTAGAAAGCTGTCACAAAATCGAGGACAGCGACTGTTTAATAAAAACACAGGTCTCTGCTAATTTGAAAAAAGAAGTATAGAGACTGACGCCTGCCCGGTGCTGCAAGATTAAGAGAAAAAGTTTTGGCTTTGACTTTAACCCCCAGTAAACGGCGGCTGTAACTCTGACGGTCCAAAGGTAGCGAAATTCCTTGGCATTTAATTGGTGTCCTGCATGAATGGCGTAACGACTGTCCTACTGTCTCCAGTGCAATTTCAGTGAAATTGAAATGTCTGTGAAGATGCAGACTACTTGCGGCTAGACGGAAAGACCCTGTGCACCTTTACTATAGTTACAAATTGTAATAAAATTTTTTTTGTGTAGAATATGTGGTAAGTTTTTATTAAATCGTAACATAAGTTATTTATTTAAACATGAATGAAATACCACTCTTAAAAACTTTTGTTACTCATGAGTTTAAAACAGTTTGTAATGGGTAGTTTGACTGGGGCGGTCGCCTCCTAAAGAGTAACGGAGGCGTACGAAGGTAAGCTCAAATTGACAAAACTCAATTGAAGAGCATAATAGTATAATGCTTGCTTGACTGAAAGATTGACAAATCGAACAGGGACGAAAGTCGGTTATAGTGATCCGGTGACTCTGAGTGGAAAAGGTCATCGCTCAACGGATAAAAGGTACGCCAGGGATAACAGGCTAATCATTCTTTAGAGACCCTATCGATGGAGTGGTTTGGCACCTCGATGTTGGATTATCGCATCCTGGAGCTGTAAAAGGTTCCAAGGGTTTGGCTGTTCGCCAAGAAAGGCGGTACATGATCTGAGTTTAGAACGTTGTAAAACAGTTTGGTCCCTATCTACCGTAAGTGTTAAAAATTGAAAGGAGTAGACCCTAGTACGAGAGGACCGGGAAAAGTGAATCTCTGGTCAATCGATTGTTATTTTAATAGCATAGTCGAGTAGCTATATTCATAATAGATAATTGTTGAAAGCATTTAAACAAGAAACTAACCTTAAAAAAAATTTTTTAAAAGTCGTAAAAGAATATTACGTAATAGGCTTAATGTGTAAGAGTTGTAAAATTTTTAGCTAATAAGTACTAAAATGTGAATTGTTTAAGATTTTATATATTCTTTAAATTTTGAAAACATTTGTAATTTAGAACGTTAAAATTATTTTTAACTATTACATAAATCACAACATGTTATAAATAATAAAAACACATAAGATTTCAAGTTAGATAAATTTAAAATTTTATAAATAATTTTAAGTTATTAAAAATGAGTTTGATCCTGGCTCAGGGTGAACGCTAATAATATGCTTTACACATGCGAGTTGTGCGATAACATATTAAAATATCGCAGCGAACGGGTGAGGAATACGCAAATATTTTTGTCTGCCTTTTAATTTAAGATAAACTATATCTACTAAAAATTTTGATTTTTTTTAGGGTAAAACTATTTTTTTAGTTTGTAGTAATATTAAATAATTTTTTAGTTTTCAACTGAACGACTAAAAAAAGAAAAATTAAAAACTAGGTAATTGTTAAAAGATGAGTTTGTGGAAGATTAGGTTGTTGGTAGAAATAATAGTTTACCAAGCCTTTGATCTTTAGTTGGTCTTAGAGGACGTACAACCACACTGGAACTGAGACAAGGTCCAGGCTAATTTTTTGGCCAGCAGTGAGGAATATTGGACAATGAACGAAAGTTTGATCCAGCAATATTATGTGAATGATTGACGACTAATTTTTGGTTGTAAAATTCTTTCGTTAAAGATGATAATGACCTTATTTAAAGAAGTTTTAGTCCCGGCTAATCTCGTGCCAGCAGCCGCGGTAATACGGGAGGGGCAAGCGTTATCCGAAATTACTGGGCGTAAAGCGTCTGTAGATTGTAATATAAGTTATATGTTAAAATTTAAAGCTTAACTTTAAAAAAATATACAATACTGTTTTACTTGAGTTTTATACGGAAGAGTAGAATTTCATGTTAAGGAGTAAATTCCAAGAATACATGAAGGAATATCATTAGCGAAGGCGACTCTTTAGTACAAACTGACATTGAGGGACGAAAGTGTAGGGAGCAAACAGGATTAGATACCCTGGTAGTCTACACTGTAAATTCTGAGTGCTGTAATTTAGAAAATAAATTCTGGATTTTTTAAGCTAACGCCATAAGCATTCCGCCTGAGGAGTACGATTGCAAAATTGGAACTCAAAGGAATTGACGGGAGCCTACAACGAGTGGTGGAGCATGTGGTTTAATGCGATAATCCGCGCAAAACCTTACCAACCCTTGACATATTGAAAAATAATTTAAATTAATAAATTTTTTTTATTATTGATATTAGTTAAAAAATTAATAATTTTTCATTACAGGTGTTGCACGACTGTCGTCAGTTCGTGTCGTGAGATGTTTGGTTCATTCCTTTAAACGAGCGTAACTCTTGTTTTTAAAAATTTACTTTTAATTTTTAATTTTTATTAAAAATTTTGTTTTAAAAAGACTGTTTGTTAATTAAAACTTTAAAGGAAGGTGAGAATTAAGTCAAGTCACTGTGGCCCTTATGGGTTGGGCTACACACGTGCTACAATGAAAATGACAAAAAGTAACAAAAAATTTTAGTTAATCTTTAAAAATTTTCTTAGTTCGAATTGTAAACTGCAACTCGTTTACATGAAGATGGAATCACAAGTAATCGCAAATCAGAACGTTGCGGTGAATACGTACCTTGGCTTTGTACACACCGCCCGTCACATGCAGAAAGTTAGTTTTACTTGAAAATTTAATTCTTTTTTGCTTTTTTTAAAAAGCAAAAAAAGTTAATTCATTGAAAAATTAGCAATTTGGATGAAGTCGTAACAAGGTAGCTGTACGGGAACGTGTAGCTGGAACAAATGAAATAGTTCAGTTGGTTAGAACGTTGGAATCATAATCCAAATGTCGGGGGTTCGAATCCCTCTTTCATTATTAAATCTTTTGAATTCTATGATAGTTAATTTATTTTTTTATTTTTTTTCTTTTATTTTGATAGTGAGTGCTTTAATGACTATTCTTAGTCAAAATTCAATATATTCTGTTTTGTTTTTGGTATTAAGTTTTGTTTCTTCATCTAGTATTTTATTTTTGTTAGAGTGCGAATATATCTCATTAATCTTTATTATAATTTATGTAGGAGCTATAGCTGTTTTGTTTTTATTCGTAGTCATGATGTTAGATGTAAAAACAGTTTATTTAGCAAAAGATTCTTTAAAGTATTTTCCATTTGGGAGCTTTATTGGCATTGTTTTTTTAATTGAAATTTTACTAATAGTCCCTAGTACTTTTGAGTCAATCAACCCTTATAACGCGAGTTTTTTGTGGAATTGTTATTTTGACTGATTTAACAAATTAGATTATTTTAACGAAGTTATGTCTATTGGTCATTTATTGTATACTGATTATATTATTCAGTTTTTACTTTCTGGCAATATTTTGTTATTAGCGACTATTGGGCCTGTAACATTAGTTCTAATAAGATCTACCAAAATCACTAAAAAACAAGTTACTTTTAAGCAGCTTTCTCGTACTTACAGTTCTGTTTTACATATTTAAATAATTTTTGATTAAATTTTAATCATAGTATAAAAAGGAGTATTTAATAAAAAAAATTAGATTTCTAAAAATTATGTTATGCATATTATTTTTTATTACTACGGGATGTCTTGTTAGTTTTGAGGATCAACTTATAGAAAGTGTTGTTTCTGTAAGCCACGATTCTGTGAATTCAATTAGTTCGAATAAAGAACGAGAATTGGTTTGTAATTTTCTACTGATTTATTTATTGGTTTAGAGTGCTCGGTTTTTGGTTGCGACTGGATTTTTTGATCGTCGTGTGACGCTGCAAGATCGTTTATGGCCTTGATGACAAGACTTTTTAACTCGGTTTTTTTAAAGTAACAAATAACTACTAAGTTTTTTGACAAGTGCAGTTTGTGTTTCCAGACATAGTTACTAATTTTCAAAGTTTTTTCGTTTTTACACTAATTAATTTATAAATGTTAATATTTAAAGAAATACAGCTATTACCTGAAATTTTTTTAGGTATTTCTATAATTTATTTGATTATCCACGGAACTTTTATATCGGTTAACAATAAGTATTTATTAATTCAAAATTCTGTTTTATATTTAAGCATCTTAATTATTACCATGTTTTGTTTTTTATTGTTAAACAACAGTGTTGAATGTAATAGTTTTCAAATTTTTAACAATACTATTATTCTTGATTATTTAAGTTTTTTTTCTAAATTTTGGATAGCTATAATATCAATTTTTTGTTTTCTGATGATTCAACGTTATTTAGCTGTACAAAAAATTAATTATTTTGAGTATAGTGTATTAATACTTTTTGCTTTGTTAGGTATTTTTTTTATATGCTCTTCAAACGACTTAATTACTGCGTATTTGGCAATTGAGCTACAGAGTTTATCTTTCTATATAATGGCAGCTTTAAAAAAAGATTCAACTTTTTCTGTGGATGCCGGTTTAAAATATTTTATTTTAGGAGCTTTTTCGTCTAGTTTATTTTTATTTGGTTCTTCTATTTTATATGGAGTTAGTGGCACTACAAACTTTGAAGATTTAAAAAATTTGTTTTTTCTAATGTATTTAGAATATGAAAGTATTTACGGTGTAGATACTTATACTTTTGTTAAACACGTTTTCATTGATGGGGGTTTAATTCAATTTGCTTTAGTATTTATTTTTGTAAGTTTGTTGTTTAAACTAGCAGTTGCTCCATTTCATTTATGGTCGCTTGACGTTTATGAAGGATCGCCTTCTAGTTCTACGTTTTTTTTCGCTGTGGTGCCTAAGCTAGCTATTTTCATTTTGATTATTAGAATTTTTTACTCAAGTTTTTTTGAATATTCGGTGAAATGACGTTATTATATTGTTGTTTTAGCAATGTTAAGTGTAATAGTTGGTTCTTTTGGAGGTTTAGAACAAAAAAAACTGAAAAGTCTTTTAGCTTATAGTTCGATTAGTCATATGGGGTATACGTTAATTGCTTTTAGTACTGGTACATTTGAAGGTATACAGTCATTGTTCTGTTATCTTTTTTTATATATGATTGCGGGTTTGTGTATTTGGTCTATCTTTTTAATGTTGCAGTTGAAATACAAGTATACTAAAAAACAAAACAAAGATTTAACAGATTTAAATTTACTAAGCAAATCTAACAATATTTTAGCTTTATTTTTTAGCACTGTTTTATTATCGATAGCTGGTTTACCACCAATGATTGGTTTTTTAGTTAAAATTGGAATTTTTTTGGTTTCTATTGAAGCATCTATGTATTTTGTTGCAATTATCAGCATATTATGCAGTGTAATTTCTACTTTTTATTACATTCGAATAGTAAAAATTATGTATTTTGAAAATTCTGTAGCCGGCAAGTTATATTATCCAATAAAATCTAATATTTCAATTTTGGTAGTTTGTTTGTTCTATTTTTTACTTTTTTTGTTTGCAAACCCAACTTTAATTTATTTATTTTCATATAAAATAACTTTATTATTAACTATGACGATGTTATAATTGTTTATAACTAACAACCACAATTTGGTATTATTAAGTACGTTACCTAAAATTACACGTAAACTTTATTTTTAGGCTGAATAACATAATTTGGTTAATGTATTAGATTGCAAATCTTTTAATATCGGTTCAAGTCCGATTTTAGCCTTAATTGTTAGCATTTTTAGCTCAGTTGGATAGAGCAACAGCCTTCTAAGCTGACGGACATAGGTTCAAGTCCTATAAAATGTGAATGTTAAACTTTTTTTTATTAAATGTGACAAATTTATTGATTTTTGTTTTAGTATTACCTTTAATTGGAACATTTTTATTATTATTTGTGCCTTCTTCAAATCATTCTTTACTGAAATCGATAGCTTTAAATGTATCTTGTTTATTGTATGTAATTTCTTTATTTTTATGAGTTTTTTTCAATAAATCCATTGGCTCTTTTCAATTTGTAAGTAAACTGTTATGAATTCCTTTTTTAAACTTTAACTTTAGTTTAGGGATTGATGGTATTTCATTATTTTTTATTCTTTTGACCACTTTATTAATTTTTTTATGTATATTAATAAGTTGGACTAGTGTTAAACTAAATATAAAAGAATTTCTGATTGCTTTTTTAGTAATGGAATTTTTTCTAATTGGAGTTTTTTCTATTTTAGATTTATTATTATTTTACATCTTTTTTGAAAGTGTATTAATTCCAATGTATTTAATTGTCGGTGTTTGAGGTTCTCGAGAAAGAAAAATTAGAGCTGCTTATTTTTTTTTTCTATATACATTATTAGGCTCTGTATTAATGTTATTATCTATTTTATACATTTATTATCAAGTAGGAACAACTGATTATGAAGTATTATTAACTTTTGTTTTTTCCACAACAGAACAAAAATTTTTATGATTGTCTTTTTTTGGATCTTTCGCAACTAAAGTCCCAATGGTTCCTGTACATTTGTGGTTGCCTGAAGCCCATGTAGAAGCCCCAACGGCAGGCTCTGTTATTTTAGCTGGTGTTTTATTAAAATTAGGGACTTATGGTTTTCTTCGTTTTTCTTTTCCATTATTTCCAGAAGCATCCCTTTTTTTTGCTCCGATTGTGTACCTACTATCTATTATTGGTATTGTTTATACATCCTTTACTGCAATTCGTCAAACTGATTTTAAAAGAATTATCGCTTATACTTCTGTAGCACATATGAATTTAGTAATGGTAGGACTTTTTAGTTTCAATGCAGTTGGATTAGAAGGAGCTATATTACAAAGTTTAAGTCATGGTTTCGTAGCAAGTGCTTTATTTTTGATTATCGGGATAGTTTACGAAAGACACCACACCAGAATGGTTAAATATTATGGAGGGTTAGTTCATACTATGCCTTTGTATACATTTATTTTCTTATTTTTTACAATGTCAAACATTGGATTACCTGGTACAGGTAGTTTTGTAGGAGAGTTTTTAATATTAGCTGGTTCTTTTAAAACTAATACTAGTGCTACTTTTATCAGTGCTACCGGTATGATTATTGGTGGGTGTTACTCATTATGATTATTTAATAGAATCTCTTATGGTAATTTAAAAATTCAATATTTAAAAGAGTATATTGATATTAATAAGCGAGAAGCATTTGCTTTTTTACCACTGATTATTGGTACATTAGTTATTGGTTTATACCCAGAAGTTTTTTTAAATTCAATGCATATGAGTGTTAATATGTTAGTTGAACTTACACATATTTGTAAATTATAAATGATATATATTTTAGAAACAGAACTATTAGAAAACAAACCGATTTTTTTCTCTTTGACTAGAATTTTTGGAATTGGACATTTTCAATCGTTTTTAATTTGTAAAAAGCTAGGCTTATCTAACAATTGTAAATTGTCCACCTTAAAACCAGATCAAATTACAAAATTAGTTAAATTTATAGAAAACTCAAATCTGTTAATAAATAGTAGCTTGAGAAAATCAAAAATTATGTTAGCAAAAAATTTAGTTCAAATAAAAGCTTATAAAGGTATTCGTCGGTTGCGCGGTTTGCCTATTAGAGGTCAACGTACTCATACCAATGCTAAGACAGCATCTAAAATTCGTTAGATATTTTAAGTTTTTTCTTTCTTCAACATCTACAGTTAATTAGTATGTTAAATTTAAAAATTACAAAGTTTATGTTTATTACTTTATCTATTTATTCAAAAAATTCAAATTCTTTAACACACTTTTTGAAATTTTTTTACAAACTTAAAACAAATAAAATTCTTAAATTAAAATTTTCCCCTACACAATCTCAAAAAAACAAAAAAGTTTTTTTTTTTTCTGTATTACAATCGCCTCATGTTAACAAAAAGTCTCAAGAACAATTTGGATATTATGTTTATAATAAACAATTGAAAATTCACGTATCTCAAATGACTAAGTTTTTAGTGATTTGAAAAATAGTAAAAATAAAATTATTTTCTGATATTAAAATTAAAACAAAGTTTTGATTAAATACTAACTTATTTAAACCTGCGTTGTTTGACAAGACGGATGATAATAGATTTATGTTAAAATTTTTTCAAAAAAGTGAAGGAAACCTTTTAAAATCTAATACGGTAAAACATATAAAATGTATAGTACCCAAACAATCTCCACTATCAAACAAAACTGGACACGTATTTTTAAAGTTGTTAGACGTTCATGGTGAGATTTTACTAAAAAAGTCTAACTCTTACGGTTTAAAAATAAAAAATTAAGTGCAAGTAAATGTTTAGATAGCTCAGTAGGTAGAGCAAAGGACTGAAAATCCTTGTGACGGCAGTTCGATCCTGTCTCTAAACATATTAAAAATTTTTTATGAAAAACACTATATGAAATATAGCTACTGATTTAAGAAATAGCCAAATTTCCCGAAGAAACTTTATTTTTCAACCAAAAACAAAATTAATTGTTGCTTTTCTAAATATTCTTTGGGATGAAGGTTTTATTTTAGGTTATAAAATCTACGATTTAGACCCAAACTTATTAAAAATTTTTTTGAAATACAAAAACGGAAAACCAGCAATCAGTTCATTAAAATTAATATCTAAGCCTAGTCATCAAATTTATTATTCAGCATCACATTTGTGAAAGCTTGATACAAAAAAAAGCCTTATTATATTAACAACACACAAAGGTTTAATGACAATTCATGAATGTAAACAAACTCATATTGGAGGAAAACCTTTATTTATAATTAAATAAAAATGAATAATATTACAAAACGGCATATAATCAAAATTCCAAAAAATATTTCACTTTATTATTGCACTACAAATCATATTATTATTTTTACAAATTCAGTTACTCAAAAAGCATTAAAATTAAAAACGAAAGTGGTTATTGAAAAAGATAAAAAATTAATCAAAATAACTAGAGAGCCTTTTTTTAATATGTCAAACAACAAAAAACGAAATTTAAAAGCTATACAAACCACTCAAGTTGTCTTAATAAAACAAATGCTTTTAGAAATTTCAAGTTTTTTTTGTAAAAAACTCAATCTTATTGGAGTAGGATTTCGTGTATCCATTTTAAAACTATTAGACTTCAATTTATTACATTTAAAATTAGGGTATAGCCACTCTATTTATTTTAAAACTCCAAAAAATTTAAAAATTTTTTGTTTAAAGGCTAATAAACTTTTTATTATAGGAAATTCCTACCAATTTGTTACTCAAATTGCCGCATTAATCAGATCGTGTAAAGTTCCAGAACCGTATAAAGGAAAAGGTATTTTATATGCAACAGAAAAAATAACCTTAAAAGAAGGTAAAAAAGTTTAAAAATGAAAACAAATCTAGTTAAAAGCCAAAATTACAAATTGTTTAAATATAATCTATTAAAATTACAAATATATTCAAATCATCCTTTTTTTGATATTTCTAATTTTTCAAATGATACTTTAGAATATATAGAAGCTCATTTAAAACAAGTTCTAAAAATTATTTTTGAATATCACCTATGTCAATTCAAAATTTTATTTATAGGTTTTCCGGTTATTTCTAAAATGAAACAAATGAAACTTATACATTTCACAAACCATACTTTTATTTCAGAAAAATCCTGAATTAGTGGTATTTTTAGAAATCGCTTTTCAATATTAACTTATTTGAAAGTAATTCAATCACAAAACTTTTCCAAAAGCCTTAAGTTGTTGTTAACAGTTAAAACAAAACCTCATTTAGTTGTTATTTTTAACCCAAAAATTGAGACTAGCGCAATTAATGAATTTTATAAAGCTGGAATTCCTATTCTATCTTTCAATTGTATTCCTTTAAATTTCTCAAAAGTTACCTATAAAACTTTAGGGCATTTCAATTTTGCTGAGAAAAATATGAAAACAACTTATTTTTTTCTCTTTTATTCTTTATTGAAAAAAATGCCATTAAAAAAAAATAAGATTAAAAATATTGTCAGTAAGTTTAATTAAAAATTTTTAAAATATTTATGCATCTTACAAATAAACGTCGTAATAAGCCATTATACAAAAAATTTTTAACCTTAAGAAAAAACATTCAAAATAATGATAAATTTTTAAGATTTAGAAAAAAAAAATGACAAAAATTTCAATACTCAACTTTAAAGTTTAACCGAAAAAGATTTTATGACCCTGTATCATATATTTTATTCAATTTTAAAAATTTTTTCAGCAGAAAATTTAAATATAACTTGCAAAATAAGCAAAGATTAAGTTTTTTTTACGGAGAACTGAGAAAATCTTATTTGAAAAAATTAGTGAAGTTAACTTTAAAAAACTCTAAATCCACTAATGTACACGAAACTGTTTTACTTATTAAAGAACTAGAAACTAGATTAGATACTGCTCTATATCGTACATATTTTTCTTACAGTTTTAGAAATGCCAGACAATTAATATCTCATCAGAAAGTCTATGTTAATAATAAAATTGTCCAATCTAACTCTTACAATTTAAAAAAAGGAGATATAATTTCGTTTGACGTTAGTGCTTTTGACTTTGTTACATCAAATATTTTAAATTCAAAAATTTGACCAACGCCACCAAAACATTTTTATGTTAATTATAAAATATTGCAAATATTAGTAATAGAAGACATTAGCTACACTAATTGTTTATCATGTTACCCTTTTTGACTTGATTTCAATTCATTTATTAGGTTTTATGAAAAATAAAACATTTGCAAAAATCTTTAGTAGCTCAATGGTAGAGCGAGTGGCTGTTAACCACTAGGTTGTTGGTTCAAATCCAGCCTAAAGAGAGAAACAGCATTTGAAATAAGTTTGGAAATAATCGGGATCGAACCGATAACTTTATGCTTGCAAAGCATACACTCTACCAATTGAGTTATATTCCCTTTTCAAGTTATTGCATAAAAAGTTTATAGCTATTATTAATTAATTTTTTGTTGTTTGTTAAATCTAGATTCATAGTTGAAATAGAGGTTGTATTTTTTATTAGTTTTTTTGTTCTAAATTTTTTCACTTCTACAAAATTAGGTATAACTGTATTAATACTGAAATAGTAAAAAAATAATAAAGTTGTTAAAAGTCCGAATACTTGTGCGCCTAGTGTTAAAAAATCAAATTGTGGAATAGGCACAATGCTCGTTTGGTGAAATTGGTAGACACGTCAGACTTAAAATCTGATTTTTATATAAAAAGTATCGGTTCAACTCCGATAACGAGTATTTTTAAATTACATGCCAAAATGATGAAATTGGTAGACATACTAGGTTTAGGTTCTAGTTCTTTTTGTAAAAGAGTAAGGGTTCAAGTCCCTTTTTTGGTATAATTATTAAAATAAATGCCTACAATCAATCAATTATGTCGTAATAAAAGAAAGAAAAAAAAACTACGAAATAAAGTACCCGCATTAGACCATTGCCCACAAAAAAAAGGAGTGTGTACTAAAGTTTTTTTAAGAACTCCAAAAAAACCTAATTCAGCATTAAGAAAATTAGTTAAACTAAGATTAACTAATAATAAAAAAATCATGGCTTATATACCTGGCGAAGGTCATAATTTACAAGAATATTCAACTGTTATGATTAGAGGCGGTAGAGTCAAAGACTTGCCTGGAATTAAATACCATTTAGTTCGTGGAAAGTTAGATTTTAGTGGGCTAAAAGGGAGAAAAACTTCACGTTCAAAATATGGTACTAAAAAGTCAAATAGTTAAGAATCTATGAATAAAAAGATAATCAATCAATTGTTATTAAAGGGTAAAAGTACAACATCTGAAAAAATTTGATTAAAAAGTATTAAGTTTTTTTATAAATTATTTAGTAAAAATCATAAAGAGTTTATCAATAGAGCTTTTATTAATATTACACCATTACTTAAAGTAAAACAATTAAAACAGAAAAGTAAACGTTCTCAACTAAAAGAATTTCCTTATATAGTCAAAGATGCAAATCGAATCTCCTCAACTTTGAAATTTTTTCTAACAAAAACAAACAACAAAGACGAAAAGAAAATGCATAAAAAATTTATTAATGAGTTATTACTCGCAACTAAAAATACCGGTGCTAATATTAGCAAAAAAAAAAGCTTATATGAATATGCTTTTGTTAAAAAAAAATATTTTTATTACAGGTGATTTTAAACTAATATTAATATAACACAATACGTTTAATAGGACTTGAACCTATAATCTTTGGGACCGAAATCCAACGCTCTATCCAATTGAGCTATAAACGCAAAAAAAATGATTCAACAACAAACAATTTTAAAAGTAGCAGATAATTCAGGTGCTAAAACTGTAAAGTGTATTAAAGTTCTTAATGGTTTTAATAGACGATTTGCTGTTCTTGGTGATATTATAATAGTATCTATACAAAAACTTCGTAATAAAGCTCGATCAACATCAAAGGTGCAAAAAGGTGAAGTTCATAAAGCAATTGTTCTTAGAACCAAAGCTAAAACAGTAAAAAAAGATGGTACAACTTTTTTTTTTCAATCTAATGTTGTTAGTTTAATAAATAAACAAGGAAAACCAATTGCATCTCGTATCATAGGTCCAATACCCAAATTTTTGAAAAAAAAAAAAAATCTCAAGTTTGTAACTCTTTCTTCAGGATTCATATAAAAAAGCTTAAAATGTTTTTTCTGGACGCATACTTTTATAATATAGTTAAGTACGATTTAATCAATATATTTTTTTATCAAAATATAAAACAAATACCCAAATTTGAAAAAATTATACTAAATTTTGGGTATCAAAAATCTAGTTTTAAACATCTCATCTCCGGTTTATTAGCTCTAGAATTCGTATCCTCTAAAAAAAGCAGGTTAACAAAATCTAAATATTTAAATGTATTTCTAAAAATTAAAAAAGGTAGCCCTGTTGGTTGTAAAATAGTTCTAAGAAAACAGACGATGTATTTTTTTTATTTAAAACTAATAACCTCCATTTTTCCGAAAATTAAACAATCCCAAACAGTTCATTCTCGACAAAGTTTAAAATCGATAAAATCAATTTCAATTCAATTAAAAAACCCATTAATATTTAAAGAACTAGAAAATCAGTATCAATTTTTTAAAGATATCCCTAAACTAGATATTACTTTAGTTACAACCTCTAGGTCCCAAAACGAACTTTTTTTCATTTTTAAATCAATTAAATTTTTTATTTAAATCTAAGATTACCCTTGCAAATGTAACTCAATTGGTAGAGTGTAATTTTGCCAAGATTAAAGATGAGGGTTCAAATCCCTTCATTTGCTTTTACAGGATAAGTGGTCGAGTGGTTTAAGGCGTTAGTTTTGAAAACTATTGTATTGTTAAATACCGTGGGTTCGAATCCTACCTTATCCTAATTAATTTTTATTTTTGTTTAAACTAAAAATGATTGTATTAATAATTTGTATTATATTAAAAATTCTTGCTATTGTTGTTCCTTTACTCATTTCTGTTGCATATTTTACTATAGCCGAAAGAAAAATTATGGGTATCATACAAAGAAGAAAAGGTCCTAATGTTATTGGTTTTTTAGGTCTACTACAGCCATTAGCAGATGGTCTAAAACTATTTGTTAAAGAAACTATTTTCCCTAGCAATTCAAATATTGTTATATTTTTGATTGCTCCTATGTTAACTTTTGTTTTAAGTTTAATTGGTTGAGCTGTTTTACCTTTATCAAAACAGATAGTATTATCCGATTTAAATATTGGAGTTTTATATTTATTTGCAACATCTTCGTTAAGTGTTTATGGTATCATTATGGCTGGTTGATCTAGTAACTCTAAATACCCATTTCTAGGTGCGTTACGTTCTGCAGCTCAAATGATTTCTTATGAGGTTTCTATAGGTTTTATCATAATTAATGTATGTATTTGCGCTGGTTCTTTTAATCTAAGTTCTATTGTATTAGCTCAAAATAATGTTTGGTTTATTACACCATTGTTACCTATGTTTTTTATTTTCTGTGTTTCAATGCTTGCTGAAACAAATCGACACCCTTTTGATTTACCTGAAGCTGAAGCTGAACTAGTTTCTGGTTATAACGTTGAATATTCAGCCATGACGTTTGCTTTATTTTTTTTAGGCGAATATGCTAATATGCTTTTAATGAGTGCTTTTGTCTCTATATTGTTTTTGGGGGGTTGGTTACCGTTGATTAATTTGTTTCCTTTTAATTACCTTCCTGGAAGTTTATGGTTTAGTCTAAAGCTTGCTTTAGGTGTAATTTTTTTTATAGTTACACGGGCAACTTTGCCAAGGTATAGATATGATCAACTAATGTATATAGGTTGAAAAAGTTTCCTTCCTTTATCATTAGGCTACCTATTGTTATCAGTAGGAATCTTAATTAGCTTTAATTGGTTACCTACTTAATTTTTAAAAGCTCACTTTTAAAAACAATATATACCGTAGTTGTTTCATAAATTATTATTATACAAATGCTAGTTAACAATTGATAGATAACATCTGGGGGGGTTATAAATGTTGCAAAACAAAAAAAGATGAAATAAAAAACTTTTCTGAATTTGTTTAAAATTAATAAATTAGTCTTAAATAAGTCTAGAAAGATAAAAAACACAACTGTTATCTGAAAAACAGTCCTACATAAACAGTAAACCGATTTATAAAAGGTTACATATTCATTTAATTTAGCTTCAAAATAGAATGTTAAATTTTGAATGGATAAAAATTCTTGAAACTCCAAAAAAAAAAACCAACTTGCCGGGAAAATAAAACTATTTAATATGAAAATAAAGCAGATTCAATATAATGTTATAGCTACCAGAATGGTTTTAAAATAAGCATACTCAAATCTGTATAAACCTGTAGATAAAAACCCAAAAAGTTGATAACCCAAAAATAAAATTGTGATTTGATTAGCTACAAAATAGGATAAATTAATGTAAACAAGAAACACTTCTGTCACATCAGTTGTTAAAAAATACACCAACTTGGTGTATTTTGGATTTAAACTAAGTTTAATAAAAGTATACAGTAAAGTCTCTTTAAAGTAATAACAGCTTATTACTATAAAACTTCAAGTGAGAAGAATAAAAAAAATACGGTATTTAATTTCTAATAAGTATTTATAGATCATAAATTTTTTGAGTTCAATATTTTTTAGGAAAATAGTTCAGCCGGTAGAACAGTGGTTTCCAAAACCAAAAGTCAAGGGTTCAAATCCTTTTTTTCCTGAATTTATTTTTTCTTTAAGTTTTTATAAATTTTATTATTTTTAACTACATTACGTACATTTTTCAATATTTTTGAAAAGTCACTAAATATTAAAACGCCTATAATAAAAATAACAAAAATTTGGCCTATGCTTATATTTCTCATAAAATCAAAAATTTTTTTTTCGGTTGTACTAGGCTTATAGTTTAGAGGTAGAACGTACCGCTCATAACGGTTTTGTCGTAGGTTCGAATCCTACTAAGCCTAAACAATAAAAAATGGATTTTAATTTAAAAACCTACCAACGTTTAAAAATCAAATATTATCTCAAAACAGTAAATTTTTTTTTTTTCTTTCATGGAGCTTCTTTAGATAGCGAAAGCTGAATAAAAACCGAACAAATTTTAGTAAAAAACAAGTTAAAGTATTATAGGGTTTTTAATACATTAATGATTAAAACTTTAAATTGTTCAATATTCAAAAATTTAACTACTTTGTTACATGGACCTATTATATTAATAAATAGTAATGACACGAAATTAATTTCAAAAAAATTAAAAAATATTAATCCTTTAGTTAATTTGTTGTGTTTAAAGTTGAATAATAAAATTTATTCTAGAAAACAAATTAAAAATATAAAAAAGTTATCATACATTGAAAATGTTTCTATTTTTCATAAATCTATGAAAACTTTAATCAAAATGCCATATTATAAATTTAATAGTAAAAAACTATTGTTACTTTCGAAATAATGTGAGTCGAACACATGACTTCCTGCTCCCAAAGCAGGCACGCTACCAAACTGCGTTATATTTCGTTGAAGGAAGTAGGATTCGAACCTACGATAAGGTAAACTTAACAGATTTACAATCTGCCACTTTCAACCACTCAGTCATTCCTTCTATAATTTTTTGGTTCGAGTACGAATTTTAATTCGTTTTTTTTTTTTTAACCTGCACCCATTATGAGGGTGATAATTATAACTTGTTACTAGCTTTATAAAAATTTTTTGGTTTAGTTTTTTGTAAATATATGATTGATGGTTAAAAAACAAATTATTAAAATGCAAAGCAACAGGTTTTGTTCTAAAAGCTTTTATTTTTACTAATAAAGCTTTCAAAATAATGATTATGGCTTTAGGTTGCCTAACTTTTTGAGTTTTTTGTAAATTAAACATCCCTGCAGAATAAAAAAACTTAGGGTTACCTTTAATATCATTTATATTAATTAAGGTATTTGTTAAAGATAGATTAATATTTACAACATAACTAATTAGTTTTTGATGAGTAAAAAAAGAAAACAAAATATGCGAGGTAAAATAATTTAGTTTTGTTTTGATATGGTATAATTTAGTGAAAGTAAATAAAATTAACCAAGATAAATAAAATGAAAATGTTTCCTTTTTTATAAATTTTAAAATCTTAATTTTAGAAAATAAATGTTTAAAATAATTTTGGTTAATCAAATTAGATGAAAAAGATGATTTGTTTGCTATTTTTAGTGAAAGCATGAATTTCTTAAAATTTTTGAAATAACTTTTATTTATATGAATTCAACAAAAAATAAATCTACTTCATTAACTCAAAAAAGATTAACTAATTTGTCAAAAAAAAAATTGAGTAAAATTTCTTTAATAAAAAAAATGATTGTTGGTAAAAAGAATGTAGCAGGGAGGAATAACCTTGGAAAAATTACTGTGTATCATAAAGGTGGTGGTCACCAAAAAAAATATAGAAAAATTAATTTTATAAGAAACAAAGACTCTGTGGGAATTATAACTAGTTTAGAATATGACCCGTTTAGAACCGCTTTTATTGCAGCTGTTTACGATTTTTTAAACTATGACTATTTTTATATGATTGCTCCTAAAAATTTGAATATTGGTGATATTGTAAAGTCAGGATTTAATGCTGAAGTCAAAGTTGGACATTCTTTAACACTAATGAAAATTCCTGTAGGAAGTTTTATTCATAATGTTTCTTTGAAAGAAAACAAAAAAGCTCAATTAAGTAGATCTGCGGGTACTAACTCACAATTAATCGAAAAAACTTCTAAATATTGTCGAATTGTCTTAAGCTCTGGAAAACACAAATTTCTTTCTTCTGCATGTCATGCAACAATTGGAACCGTATCTAATGAATTTTCATTTTTTACTGTAATTGGAAAGGCAGGACGCAACAGGTGGTTAAATAAACGACCAACCGTTAGAGGTGTAGCAATGAATCCTGTGGATCATCCTCACGGGGGAGGGGAAGGAAAAAGCTCTGGAGGTCGCTCTTCGGTGACACCATGAGGAAAACCTACAAAAAATGGTAAAACAAGTAAAATTAATAAAAATAAAAATCTAAATTTTTAAAACATTAAAAAATGAGTAGAGTCAAATGGAAAGGGCCATATATTAAAAACAAATTATTAGATAATATCAAAAACTCAATATTGATTTATAAGAATGATATTAAAACTACCTCCAAAAACTCTGTAATATTGCCAAAGTTTGTTGGGCTTACTATACAAGTTTATAACGGCAAAACTTTCATCGCAATAAAAATTGTAGATGAAATGGTTGGGTATAGATTAGGAGAATTTATCCTTACTCGAAAACAATTTTCTTATAAAAAAAAAAAAAACAAAAAATAAAAATGGGACAAAAGACAGATGCACGAATTTTTAGGTTAGGAGTTACTAAAAAAAATTGGGAATCCAAGTATATTGAAAAAAATAATGAAGAGTCATCTTTATATTTATATAAGACTTTAGAAATTCAAAAATACTTAAGTCGATTTTTTGGTTTATACAAGATAAAAATCCACACTTGTAAAATATTTTACTCTGAAAATAGTTTACAAGTATTTATTTCTTTTTATCTTACGACAAAAACACTTTACGTTGTAAGTAAAAATTTAACAAAATATTCAAAAAAATCTTTAACATATTTTAAACGTCTGCAAACTCACATAAAAATTAATAAAAAATATCAAAAAAAAAGAAAAAGTTTTTCGCAGAAAGAATTCTTTTCTAATCAAAGAACAAGTTTAAAAAAATTTCAGGAGGAAAAAAAAGTAAAAAACAAGATAAACTTGCTATCTTCTAAACTTAGCAAAAACCAATCTATTAGTTTGAAAGAATTTCAAGAAGTCTTATTAGAAAGCTTGGCAAGATACACCAAAAATAAAATTAATATTTTTATAACATTACAAAACTTAAATAGTACTAAACAATTGTCACAAAATCAAATTAAAGATTTTAAGATTACCTTGAGACAGTTAAGAAAATTTGTTAAAAACTCTTTTTTTAAAGAAGCAATTAATATTTTATTTGTTAATGTTAGAAAAAGAAAATCGGCGAAATTATTAGCCGAGTTTATAAGTGATCAATTTAGACTTAATCAATTAAAAACTGATCAAATTGCCATATCTCGGAAAGACAATTACTTTTTAGGGTTTTTGAAACAAAGCATAAAACTGTTAATTAAATCAGAAATATCCGGTCTTACAGGTATAAAAATTGTCATTAAAGGTAGATTTAATAGAGCACCAAGAGCTAGAAGTACTATTCTGCAGTTTGGAAAGTTTTCTCTTCAATCGTTTAGTTCTAAAATTGACTATTTTCAATCAACTGCTTATACAATCAACGGTACGTTTGGAATAAAAGTTTGAACTTGTGAAAACAACAGTTAAAAAGTTTATGTTACTACAACCGAAAAAAACTAAATATAAAAAAATACAAAAAGGTAAGCTATCAAAATTTGATTATCGTTCTAATAAATTAAAATTTGGAAATATTGGGCTAAAGGCTGCAAAAGCAGGGACTATATCGTCTCGTCAAATTGAAGCTGCACGGCAAGCTATTGTTAGAAAATTAAATCGGAAAGGAAAATTGTGAATACGAGTGTTTCCTTCAATTCCTATTACAGCAAAACCTATTGAAGTTCGAATGGGCAAAGGTAAAGGTGCCTTATCCCATTGAGGTGTGAAAGTAAGTGCTGGTACAGTTTTATTTGAAATATGTGGAATATCAAAAAGCATTGCAATTACAGCTTTTAAAACAGGAGGCGCTAAATTACCAGTTAGAACAATAATTTTATCGTAGTATATTCAAAAACAATAACGTTGCAAAGACATCTAAAATCTTTAAAATTACCTTAAAGTTTAAAAATTTGATGGGACCTTTAAAATCTCAAACTTAATCTTTAAAAGCTGCTTTAAAGCCACCGAAAAAAATAAATACATTTTTGTTATGTTTACATGTTATTACAAGCAGCTAAATTTGTAGGAGCTGGTTTAGCAACAATCGGACTAGCAGGAGCTGGAGTAGGAATTGGTACCGTATTTGGTGCATTAGTAATTGGAATTTCACGAAATCCTTCTTTAAAAGATGAATTATTTAAAACTGCTATTTTAGGTTTTGCATTAACCGAAGCTATCGCTCTTTTCTCATTAATGATGGCATTTTTAATTCTTTTTGCATTATAATATTTTCGCAATGAGGAATTACATGGGTATGTAGCTCAGTTGGTAGAGCATTGGACTTTTAATCCACAGGTCTTGGGTTCAAGCCCCAATGTACCCATACTAAATATTATATACATGATAATTTTAAATTTAAACTACATTTTAAGTATTGTTATAACCTTGTTTTTGATTGGAGTATTAGGGCTTGTTTTAAATAGAAAAAATATATTAATAACGTTAATGTCAATTGAATTGATGTTATTAGCAATAAACTTAAATTTTGTTATTTTTTCTATATATCTAGATGATATTACCGGTTATGTGTTTGTTTTATTCATATTAACAATTGCTGCTGCAGAGTCTGCAGTAGGATTAGCTATTTTAACTATATATTATAGATTAAAAAACACTATTAGAATAGATAAAATAAAAAATATTAAAAGTTAGCTTTTAATATTTTAATAAAACGGAAACGACAGGATTTGAACCAGCAATCTTCGACGTGACAAGTCGACGCTTTAACCATTTGAAGCTACGTTTCCTTAATTTTAAGTACGATTTAACCTAAAGTTAAATTATACAAGACGAGATTTCTATTTGCGTTAGTTTCTAGATATTTGACTGAGACTTATTTTTCCTAAACAATATGATAACTTTAGAAAGTATTGAAAATTTTAATAACCTTATTAAAATTGATAAAAACGTTTATTATATTGTTAAGAGTTTAATTCTATATATATTTCTTATTTTTTCTTATGTAATGTTCCAGGTAATTTAAGTGTGGGGCATGTTAACAACGGTGTTATTAGAATTGTTGATAAAGTAAAAGTCGTTATTGGTGATAATCGATTATTTAAAAGCTTTATTTAAAGGTTCTTCAACCGTATGATAGAACTTTTTCTTTTAATTTTGAAATACTTTCATATAAATAATATAAAATTTAACTATGATTTAGAATTTAAAAATAATTCAAACACTAATTTTTGAAAACAAAACACCCCTCTGATTGAATACTGTGAAACATTAGGAATTAATATACCACATTATTGCTACCATAAAAACTTATCTATATCAGGAAATTGTCGTATGTGTCTTGTAGAACTAAAAAACTCACCTAAACCTATTGTTTCTTGCGCGATGAATGCAAAATCTTGTCTAGCAAATGGTGATATACACACTAATAGCTCTTTAGTCAAAAAAGCTCGTGAAAATGTTTTAGAATTTTTGTTATTAAACCATCCGCTAGATTGCCCAATTTGTGATCAAGGTGGTGAATGTGATTTGCAAGATCAATCTCTTTTTTTTGGGTTAACAAAAAAACGATTTTATAGTTTTAAACGAGTTGTTTTAGACAAAAATATTGGCCCTATCGTAAAAACCGTAATGACACGATGTATTCACTGTACAAGATGCGTTCGTTTCGCAGCTGAAATCGCTGGAGTTGAGGACATAGGAATGTTTGGAAGAGGACTGCATAGTGAAATTGGTACCTATGTTGAAAAAGTTTTTCAGTCTGAATTGTCAGGTAATGTTATTGATTTATGCCCTGTTGGCGCATTAACTTCAAAACCATATCCTTTTGTAAACCGAAATTGGGAATTAAAAAATATAACTTCTATTGATTTTTCGGATGGGTTTGGAACACCTGTTCAACTATTTATAAAAAATAACCAAGTAATAAAAATCTTACCTGGGTACGAAAAGGCAACTTACAAAACAAATTGGATTTCCGATAAAACTAGATTTTCATTTGATGGTATGTTTTCTCCTGAAAGAATAGTTTACAGTTTTCTGAACAACAATCAAAAAGAATCGTTTCTAAATTTATCGTGGCAAAAATTGTTTAAAGAATTTTTCTGCACACTTTATTTTCAAAATCATTTGTTAAAACATTATTTTCACCCATGTAATATAACAATCTGTTTAAATAAAAATATTAGTATTGAGGTTTTAAACTTACTATATATTTTAACGCATAAACATTCATTTTTTAAACTTAAACAATCTGAATCTAGTAACCTAAATATTGACTTAGAAGAAAATTATTTGTTAAATTCAAATTTAGACGAAAATAAACTTATAACATCAGATACCTGCATATTATTAGGGGTAAATCCTCGTTATGAAGGCTCTAAATTAAATTTAAAACTTAAATCACGTTACTTAAAAGGAAATTTTAACGTAATTACTATTGGGTCTTTATTTAATTTAACATTTTCTAGTATTACACTTAGTAGTAATATTCAAATTTTAAAATCTTTAGTAGAAGGCAACAATTTATTTTGTCAAGAGTTTATAAATTCATCAAACCCTATAGTAATTTCTAATGCAGAAATTTTTAAAAGGGAAGATGCTTATGGTTTATCAAACATGATAAAGTCGTTAACAAAATATATAAACTTGTACTCACAAATTAAGGGTCAAAGTCAATTGAATATTCTAAACCCCACATTAAACGACGTTGGGTTTGCTAATTTTAACAATATAAAAACAATAAACAATAAAGATTTCAGAAATTCTGCAGGAATTTATTTTATAAATAGCTCATTTTCAACATCTAATCTTAAAAAATTGTTAAATTTAAAATTGCTAAACTTTTTTCAAAACTATAAACACAAAAATAAATTATTGATAACACAAGATAATAACTTAGAAATGACACAGTTAGCAAAATTGAAAAAAAGCTTTGATGTAACTAATCATCTTCATCTGCCTAACACTGTATTTTTTGAAAATTCAGGAACATATATAAACACTGAAGGAAATATTAACAAAGTCGTTAAAATAATTACACCGTTGGGTCAAGCAAAAAGTGATTGACAAATTATAAGAAAGATTTTTTCTTATTCTAAAAAAATATTATTTCTTACAAATTTTTTGAAAAATAACAAAATTGTGTTTAATTCCACAAATATTCATCAATTTAAAAATTACGTAGGATTACAACACTACGCTATTTCTAACCTAAACAACTTAGCGTTTCAATTTTTAAAAAAAATTACAGGGTTTCATTTAAAAAATCTTAAATTCAAACCTGCACAAAAAAAGCTTTTTAAATCACAACTTAAGTTTTGATTAAACGATTTTTATATAGAAGGCAAAGATATCAACAGTAAATATTCATCTACAATGATACAATGTTCAAAGCTAGCTCGTTTAAACAATACAAACTTTAAATTTTAGGTAACGTAAATACGTAGTTATGTTGTTTTCTTTGTTTTATCAGATTTATTTAATATCTTCAACGGGATTTGAACCCGTGCTATCGCCGTGAAAGGGCGAGGTCCTAACCACTAGACGATGAAGACTTTCATTTAAAATAGTTATAAACAAATTTTTTGTTGGAATAAAAGGATTTGAACCTTTGAATATTCGTACCAAAAACGAAGGCCTTACCAACTTGGCTATATTCCAATAAGATAAAAATACTGTAAAAATTTAAAGAAAGAATGGGATTCGAACCCACGGTATAATAAAAATTATACAAAGATTTAGCAGATCTTCACTTTAAACCTCTCAGTCACCTTTCTTATGATACAAAAAAATAAAAAATTAATGTATGTCTAATGCACCTATACAATATATATAAACATAGCCAATGCCTAATTCAAACATAAAATCAATCATGGATCAAAACCCAACAAGATCTAATTGCCCTAGTACATTGGTTCAAGGAATTAAAAACATAGTTTCAATATCAAAAACAATAAACAATATAGCAACTAAGTAAAATTTAACATCGAAAGTATGTCGTGCGTCTTCATATGGTTCGAATCCACACTCATAAGTAGATAGCTTTTCAGTTTCTGGGTTTTGAACAGCTAAAATATATGAAAATAATACTATAATAACAGATAATACAATAGCAACAAATAAAAAAGTCAAAATAACACTATATTCGTTATAAAACAATGAAGTATTCAAATGGAAATAGTCACTGCAAATTAATAGTTGATTCAAACAAGAAAAACTTTTTGAAAGAAAAATAGATGGAATCATTTTTAGTTTATTTTTTACCAAGACACTTTTTTTAATCCAGAAATTTTACCAGACCTTGCTAGTCGTAGTAAACTTAATCTTGAAAATTTTTTAAAAGTTCTAACAAATTTAGCCTTAGAATTTGTTAAAATACATCTGCTGACAAACTTAGTTTTGTTGTGACTTCCTGACAAATTTGATAACTTTAATATTGCATTTCATTTTGTAATTAAAGATAAATTTTCATTTTTAACGATACTTTTTAAAATAACATAGTTTAACTCTTGTTTGTTGAAAAGTTTTCTAATTTGCTTATCTTTTTGAGTTTGTTTCTTCATAAATGTCTAAAATAGTTATCAAGGAGATAAAAACTTAAATGTGCGATATTCTTGACATAATTCTATAGATTCATTTATTACTCTTTTTTCTGTTTCGTTGTATTTCATTTCAACAAAACCACTTAATGGAAAATCTTTTCGAAGTGGGTGACCTTCAAAACCGTAATCAGTTAAAATTCGTTTTAAATTTGAATGATTCTTAAAAAAAACACCGTACATATCTCAAATTTCACACTCATACCAACCAGCTGTAAAATATAACTGATCACAAGACTCGACTCCAATCAATTCGTGAGTAAATGTTTTAATTCTAAGACGAATATTATAACGAATGCTTAATAAATCATAAACTAATTTAAACCTATATCTATTATTAGGGTAATCTACACCGGTGATGCAAGTCAAAATATTAAATTGATACGATATGTGGTACTTAAAAAATAGTAAAATATCGTATAATAGTTGTGATTTTACAACTAGTACTAATTCTTGATCATAAAGTTGAATTTTTTCTATAGGGCATAATTTAACTAGATTTTTAATATTTTTTACAATTAACTGTGAGTTCATTTATTAAATTTTTAATAATTTGATTTCGATATTTTGTGTAGAAAAAATTAGATTTAGTTAGAACAAGGTGGTTCTTTTTTAAAGAATTAACAAACAAATTTTTTTTTAAAAAGTTGTATTTTTTGTAAGTTCTTAAATAAGGTGAAGAATCAATATAAATAGAACCATTTGAAAAAATTTGCAAAGTTTTTAAAGCTTTTACATTAGAATACATTTTGATAATTTTATCGATCCACTTCTCCAAATACAATATCTTGAGTTCCTATAATTGTAACAACGTCAGCAATTAGGTGCCCTTTTGACATAAAATCCAAAGCTTGTAAATGGTTAAATCCAGGAGCTTTAATTTTACACCTATAAGGTCTATTTGTACCATCAGATACTAAATAAACCCCAAACTCTCCTTTTGGTGCCTCTGTTCCAATATAAGTTTCACTATTAGGTATTATAACTCCTTGAGTGTACATTTTAAAATGGTGAATTAATGCTTCCATTGATTGCTTCATTTCACTTCTAGTTGGAGGTGAAATTTTGAAATCATTTGTTTTAATATAACCTAATGGCATTGAATTCAAACATTGTTCAATTATTTTTAATGATTCTTTCATTTCAAAAACTCTAATTAAATAACGGTCATAACAGTCACCGTTAGTCCCAACAGGAATTTCAAATTTAAGTTTATCATAGATTTCATAGGGCTGACTTTTACGTAAATCTCAATAAACGCCAGAACCACGTAACATCACGCCACTAAAACCTCACTGACATGCGTCATCAGCAGTTACAACACCAATATCAACCAGTCGTTGCTTTCAAATTCTATTTTCTGTTAACATATCTTCCATTTCAATTAACCGTAAAGTAAATTGTTCTGTAAACATATAAATATCATCTAACAAACCTTTTGGAATATCAACTTGTAATCCACCAGGTCTGAAATACGCTGCATGCATCCGTGCACCTGACACTCGTTCGTAAAACTCCATTAATTTTTCTCTTTCTTCAAAAGCTCATAAAAAAGGAGTCATTGCGCCAACATCCATTGCGTGACACCCGACAGCTAATAAATGGTTTAAAATACGAGTAATTTCAGCAAAAAGTACTCTAACATATTGAGCACGTTTTGGAATTTTACAGTTAAAAAGTTTTTCTATCGCTAAACAATAACTATGCTCTTGTGCCATCATAGAAACATAATCTAAACGATCAAAATATGGCAATGCTTGAACATAGTTTTTATATTCGATTAATTTTTCTGTACCCCTGTGCAACAAACCTATATGAGGGTCTGCTCGACTTACTATTTCTCCATTAAGTTCTAATACTAATCGTAAAACACCATGAGCTGCTGGATGCTGCGGCCCAAAATTAATAGTAAAATTTTTTATTTTTTTCAACAAATTTTTTTTTTTTAATGTCATTTATATTTTATCAATTTAAATAAAAACAAATTAGGAAAATTGATCAGGCCTGATATACTACTTGTTATCTGTTTATTGCTTTTTAGTCGGGTAAGAAGCTAATTTAGCTTCAACAATACCTATTACAGGAATTAAAACAACAAAAAATAGAAAATAAAACACTGTTGCAACTTGACCTACCCAAACAAAAACATCTTTAACAGGTTTTTGGCCAATTCAGCCCAATAATAAAAAATCAGCAACAAGTAGCCAATAAAAAATTTTAAAAATGGGCCGGAAAGTTGTACTTCTAACCTCAGATGTATTTGTAAATGGAATTAAAAACAAAACAATAAGAGCACCTCCCATTGCTGCTACACCTCCAAGTTTATCAGGAATAGATCTTAAAATTGCATAAAATGGTAAAAAATACCATTCAGGAACAATGTGAGCTGGTGTTTGCATAGGGTCTGCAGGTATATAATTATCTGGGTGGCCTAACGCGTTTGGAAAATAAAAAACAAAAACCCCAAAAAAGGTTAAAAAACAAAAAAAAGCGAACAAATCTTTTATTACATAATAAGGATAAAATGGAATTTTATCACCGGTACTATCTACACCTAATGGGTTGTTTGACCCGTCTTTATGTAAAAGCGCTAAATGAATAAGAGTTAGAGCGGCAATTATAAATGGTAAGAAAAAGTGTAAACTAAAAAACCTATTTAAAGTTGCATTATTTACGGTGAATCCTCCTCAAAGTCAATCAACTATAGATTGCCCTATAACTGGAACTGCTGTTACTAAACTTGTAATAACTGTAGCACCTCAAAAACTCATTTGACCTCAAGGAAGAACATAACCCATAAATGCTGTTCCCATCATTAAAATAAAAATAAGAACGCCTGAGCATCAAAGTAACTGTCTTGGTTGCATGTAAGAACCGTAGTATAGTCCACGAAAAATATGACAATACACGACAATGAAAAACATTGAAGCGCCATTTGCATGAATATATCGAATTAACCAACCATTATTTACATCTCGCATAATGTGTTCCACACTACTAAAAGCAAGGTCAATATGTGGTGTATAATGCATAGCCAAAAAAATTCCAGACAAAAGCTGAATGACTAAACAAATTCCTGCGGAAGACCCAAAACTTCAAGCGTATGTCAAATTTAATGGGCTTGGGTAGTGTATTAAGTGACTATCTACAATAGATAGTAAGTAATTTTTACCCCATCTTAATGTTTTAATAACAAAAGAAGACATAAAATTTGAATTTCTGTATTCGTTTGAATGGTTTAAATTTGCAAATTTGCCAAAAATACTAGGTATCAGGTCATAGCTTGAATTCATATATTTAAAATAGGTTTTAACTATTTTTCAAAAAATAATTGTCAAAGGTAAAATTTGAACTTACAACTTCTAGAACATGAACCTAGTGAGCAAACCAATTGCTTTTCCTTGACGATAATAGTATGTAATTAAAAATATTATCAACAAACAAACACATATATTTTTATTTTTTTTGTGATTTGTATTTTACATTGAAATATTGCTTTACATACTATTTAATATTTCCAGGAAAAAAGGGATCTGAACCCTTGACCTTTGGTTTTGAAAACCACTGTTCTACCAACTGAACTATTTTCCTTAAACGTTGTCTAAAATATCTAAATTTTAAACAGTCTACTGCAAAAATTTATAAAAAATTAAAATTTCTATAAATTAATGAATACCTCCCCACCAATAAACGGTAATAAACAAAAATAACCAAACCACATCTACAAAATGTCAGTACCAAGCTGCAGACTCAAAACCAAAATGATGTGTTGACGTAAAATGGTTATAAACAATCCTTAAAAGAGACACTATTAAACAACAAGTACCAATAAATACATGGAAACCATGAAAACCAGTAGCCATATAAAAACATGAACCAAAAACACTGTCATTGATATTAAATGGTGCTTCTACATATTCCATTCCTTGTAACAAAGTAAAAATTGTTGCCAAAAATATTGTGAATAACAACCCAACAATTGCTTGTTTTTTTGCTCTTACTATAATAGCGTGATGCGCTCAAGTAACTGTGGCACCAGAACTTAAAAGAAAAAATGTATTAGTTAAAGGGATTCCTGAAGTTTGAATTGTTTGTATTGCTTCTGGTGGCCAAACACCTCCTAAATTATAAGTTGGCGATAAACTTGAATGAAAAAAAGCTCAAAAAAATGCAAAAAAAAACATCACTTCCGAAACAATAAACAAGATCATTCCTAACCGTAAACCTCGTTGAACAGATACTGTATGTTGCTCTTCAAATGTTGCTTCTCTTATGATGTCCCGTCATCAAGTATACATAACATACAAAAGAACAAAAAAACCAATTAAAGCTAACTGACCGCCTCCTAAAAACTTGTTCATATACAATACAGTGCCTGAAGTCATAAAAAATGCACCTAAAGATGCTAATAATGGCCAAGGGCTAGGATCTACTAAATGCCAACTATGTTTAGTTTTTAAATATTTAAAACGAATTTTATTTTTCATGCGTTACAAATGCCTTTGAACAAAAAGGACATACAATTCTCTCAGTTGAATCAAATTTTCTAATTAGTTTAAAAGAAAAATTTAAATTAAAATACATAAAAAGTACCAGGAATTTAACCTGAAAAATAGAAAATGCAAAAAAATACTATTAAAAGTAACGGTCTAGCAACAAATGTTAAATAATTAAATGATATAAACCTAATAATTAAACTTAATTTAATTCTAGTTTGGTCATTATATAATGATGAAATTGAGTTGTTGGTAAAGAAACAATAACAATAGGCATAAAACCATGATTCACGCCACAAATTTCACTACACTGACCAAAAAAAACACCTATACGTTTAATAAATAAATTTACTTGGTTTAATCGACCTGGACACGCATCTACTTTTAGACCAAATGATGGGATTGTCCAACTGTGTAGTACATCTGCTGCACTAACTAAAAGTCTTAAATGTGTATTTGTAGGTAATATAACTCTTTTATTAGTTTCTAATAGCCTAAAATACCCTTGTTTAGTAGTAGGTAATCCATCTAAAACCATCATATAACAAACATATTTTAAACTTTGATCTTGTTTTTGACAAGAATTAAACTCAGAAATTTCATAACTTCAAAACCATTGGTGGCCTAAAACTTTTAAAGTTAACTCTGGCTCCGAAATTTCATCCATCGCATATAACAATGTGAATGAAGGAGTAGATAGTATTAAAAGTATTAGAGCTGGTATAGAAGTCCAAATAATTTCTAGTTCTTTAGAATGAACAAATTTTGAGCTAAATTTATTGTTGTATTCTATAAAATAATATATAGTGTAAAATAATAATCAACCAACAAATAAAACAATTACCGTTAACAAAAATAATAAATGCTTGTTAAAAATTAAAATACCTTCCATAGTAATACTAGCAGGGTCAGGTAAATAAGTTTGCCAAAGCGCTGGACTATCACATTGTGTTATAAAAATCATATTCTTATTAATTTGAAAAAAAAATAAAACTTGGATTAAAAATTATTAATAATTTTTTTTGTTAATTTTGTTAGATGAAAAAGCTTCAAATACCACATAAAAAAAAAATAACGAAGATATTGCAGAAATATAAGAACCTCAAGAAGCAATTTTATTGAATGTAAAATACGCATCGGGGTAATCAGGAATTCGTCTTGGCATACCTGCAACACCTAAAAAATGCATTGGGAAAAAAGTTAAATTCACTCCAACGAAAAAACTTCAAAAATGGATTTTTCCTAGTATTTCTGAATACCGAACGCCTGTAAGTTTTTCAAATCAAAAATAAAGACCTCCAAGCATAGAAAAAACTGCTCCCATGGATAATACAATAGTGAAAGTGTGCGACCACATAATAAGTATCGTGCAATGCTATATCTATACCAGAGTTAGCAAGAACAACGCCAGTTACACCCCCTACAGTAAATAAGAAAATAAAACCAATTGCAAAAAGACCTGGTGTTCTTAAATCAATAGAACCGCCTCATAGAGTAGCAAGTCAACTGAATATTTTGATTCCTGTTGGAATTGCAATAATCATGGTTGCTGCAGTAAAATAAGCTCTAGTATCTATATCTAAACCAACAGTAAACATATGGTGAGCTCATACTATAAACCCTAAAACACCAATAGAAAACATTGCATAAACCATTCCAAGATAACCAAAAATAGGTTTTTTTGCTGTACTAACAACGATATGACTAATAATACCAAAACCAGGTAAAATCAAAATGTAAACTTCTGGGTGACCAAAAAACCAGAAAAGATGTTGAAATAATACAGGATCACCTCCACCAGCTGGGTCAAAGAAAGTAGTGTTAAAATTTCTGTCTGTTAATAACATTGTAATTGCTCCAGCTAAAACAGGCAAAGATAATAACAGTAAAAACGCTGTTATTAAAACAGATCATACGAATAGAGGAAGATTATGAAAAGATAAACTTTTTACTCGCATATTAAAAATAGTACAAATGAAGTTAATAGCACCTAAAATAGAAGACGCACCTGATAAATGTAAACTAAATATTGCTAAATCTACAGAACCTCCAGAGTGAGCTGTTGCACTTGATAAAGGTGGATAAACGGTTCATCCTGTACCTACACCTGCCTCAGTTAACATTGACGCAAATAGTAACAATAATGAAGGAGGTAATAATCAAAAACTAATGTTATTCATTCGTGGGAAAGCCATATCTGGCGCACCAATCATTAAAGGAACAAACCAGTTACCAAATCCTCCAATTAGTGTTGGCATAACCATGAAAAAAATCATAAGTATAGCGTGGCCTGTAACAATAACATTGTATAAATGATGATTGTATTCTAAAAAACTACTATTTGGCTGAGCCAGCGTAATTCGAATATACAAAGACAATGCGGTTCCAGCGACACCTGATATTGCACCAAAAATTAAATATAAAGTTCCAATGTCTTTGTGATTAGTTGAAAAAAGTCAACGAGTTATGAATTTATAAAAAGGGTTTAATTGTACTGTTTTAGTTGCCATTTTTAAATTGTTTTTTTTTAAGTTTTTTTGTTTGATAAAAAAAAACTTAATATAAAAAATAAAATAAAGATTTTAAAATCAGTAAAACTACCTACAAAAGTTCAAAATTGCCGCAAACCTAAAATTAAAGTAAGACCTGTTAAAATCACAAACGTGTAGTGGTATAGATATCCTGTTTGCATTTTAGCAATGTAAGTAGCTTTTTTTGTTATAATAGAAGATAACCCCATTGGGCCAAAAATTTCAATGATCCCTCTGTCAATAATTTTGTAAGTAATTGTATAACTAATAGTAAAAAAAAATTGACCGATATACTCGTTATATACCTTGTCAAAAAATCATTTTTTATTAAAAAAATGATAAATTTTTTTACCTAAAACTGAAAGTTTTAGTTGTACTAATAATTTACTACCAAATGAATATAGTAAAAACGATAAAGTTGCACCTAATAAACTTAAGATTACGGGTAATATTTTATAAATATGAGTAATAAATTCTGAATCTACTCTATTCATGTTTTCAGTAGTAGTAAAAATAGCATTACCTCAAAAATCACTTCCAAAACCAATAATCATATCTTTAGCATAAAACCCTATCAACACACTAGGAACTACTAAAAGAAATAAAGAAATACAAATTTGATAAGAAGAATCATAAGCTCTAGAAATTACAGGTTTATAACCATTTGGGCGACACAAAAAAGTTAAATAAACCAGTCGAGTAGAATAGAACGCTGTAAGAAAAGCACCTACGGTTCCTAAAATATAACTGAAATGACCTTCTAATGTATATTTGCCATACGCAACTTCAAGAATTACATCTTTTGAATAAAACCCTGTTAAGAAAGGAAACCCAATCAATGCAAGTGAACCAATTACCATCATGGAATACGTAAATGGTACTAATTTTTTTAGTCCTCCCATTTTACGCATATCTTGTTCATCTGCCACAGCATGAATAATAGAGCCTGCACCTAAAAAAAGCAATGCTTTAAAAAAAGCATGATTAACTAAATGAAAAACTCCAACTGAATAGTTAGATAACCCACAAGCAAAAACCATGTAGCCTAATTGGCTACATGTTGAGTAAGCAATTACCCGTTTTAAATCATTTTGCAATAAGCCAACAGTGGCAGCAAAAAAAGCTGTACAAGCTCCTACAATAGTAACTAAACTAAGCACGCTAGAAGTGTATTCAAATAAAGGAGATGTACGTGCTATTAAAAACACTCCAGCAGTTACCATCGTCGCCGCATGAATTAATGCAGAAACAGGTGTAGGTCCTTCCATAGCATCAGGTAACCAAGTGTGTAAACCTAATTGTGCTGATTTACCCACTGCACCTATAAACAAAAAAAAACATATAATGGAAATTAAATCAAAATCAAAACTTAGAAAACTAAAAACTTTGTTTGTAAAAATAGGCGTTACTGCAAAAACTGTTGCATAATCTACAGCTTTATATTCAACAAAAATAATTAAAATTCCAATAACAAGTCCAAAGTCTCCAATACGGTTTAAAACCATCGCTTTTATTGCTGCTTTGTTAGCTTGAATACGAGTAAATCAAAAATTAATAAGCAAGTATGAACATAAACCTACGCCTTCTCAACCTACAAACATTTGAATGAAGTTATCAGCAGTAACTAAAATCAACATGAAAAATGTAAAAAGGGATAAATAAGACATAAATCTAGGAAGATGAGGATCATGTGCCATATACTCTGTAGAATACAAGTGTACTATTGAAGAAACGAAAGTTACCACACAACACATTATGACTGTTAAAGAATCAAATAAAAATCCTCAATCAATATTTAGTAATTCAGAATTTATTCAAGGTACAAATTTAATATAAACACAACATCCCAACAATGAAACTTCATAAAATGCAAAAAGAGATAAAAAAAACGTAGTCAATAAACAGGTTACGGTGATATAAGACGCTCCATAAGGACCAAGTTTTCGGCCGAATAAACCAGCACAACATGAACCAATTAATGGTAAAAAAACTAATAATAAATACATAATTTTTGAGTAGAGTTCAACTACTTTGGGTATAATTACTGATTACAAAGTTATTTAAATATTTTTCTCGTTATTGGTATTTGTTAAATAACTTTTTAATTACTTTTATGATAAAATCACTAATACTTGTTATTTATCTTATAAACTCACTAAAATATTTTACTATCTATAAATTTTTATAATATTAATTTTGAATTAGAAATTAATTTATTCTCAACTATTTTGGGTATAATTAATTAGTATTTGTTATTAATATTTATTATTCAAAATTAATTTATTTATATAGGTATATATATCATCCTTCTCCCCCTTCCTCTTATATTATGATCAAAATTTTTAAAACTAAAAAAACACTATTTAACTTGTTTCTTAGTTATATTTAACGTAAAGAATATAGAGATATTTTACTTTTTTTTACAATATGTAAAATATTCTTATAATATAAGCGTCAAATAGAAATTGATTTAACGTAAAGAATATAGAGATATTTTACTTTTTTTTACAATATGTAAAATAT